>CAOGCB010439305.1:0-10458 GCA_948266635.1 Cnidoscolus chayamansa | reverse complement strand
CCATTTTGTTATCAATTTCATCATTCTTTATCATTAAATAAAGGTAAAATTACTAAAAGCATTAAATTTGTCAAACTCATATTTCTACCCTGCATTTCATACACATTTAAAAATGGTTAGTTAATTGCATGACATGGTCTCGAGATCCATCTTGGGTTGGTAGACTAGACTTTAATTCATTGGGCTAATTAATCTAAAAATTAGGTTAATTAAATTAAAATTGGAGTTATAGGGTTTTTCCTTGTTTACCCTAAAAATTAAACCAGGTGGCGACTCACACACACTTTCACGTGCATTCATTCCCTATTTACATTTGCATTGCACCTTGCATAGCATCTTTGGGGAGGGGGTCACCCTGTATAGTAGATTGGTAACTGTGATTATAAGTAAACTCCATCAACGGCAAATATCTCTCCCAGTTACCTTCCAACTCTAGCACACATGCCCTCAGCATATCCTCTAGAATCTGTATGATCTTCTCTGATTGACCATCTGTCTGAGGATGAAATGTTGTACTATAGTTCAGTCTAGTCCCCATAGCTCTCTGAAAACTCTTCCAAAACCGAGAAGTAAACCTTGAATCTCTGTCCGACACAATGGACACTGGAATACCATGAAGTCTGACTATCTCCTGAATGTACAACTCAGCTAACTTGTCTAAGCTGTAATCCATTCTGACTGGTATGAAGTGAGCAGTCTTTGTCAATCTATCTATAATTACCCATACCACATCGTGTTTCTTTGGAGACATAGGTAAACTAGTTACAAAATCCATCGTTACTCGGTCCCATTTCCACTCATGTATCATCAGTGGTTGCAATAAACCCGCTGAAACCTGATGTTCTGCCTTTACCTGCTGACAAACTAGGCACCTTGCAACATATTCTGCTATATCTCTTTTCATTCCCATCCACCAGTAGTAAGGTTTTAAATCTAGATACATTTTAGTGCTACCTGGATGAAATGAGTATAAAGACTCATGTGCCTCTTTTAGAATCTCTCTCTTCAGCTCATCATTAGCTGGAATACAAACTCTACCCTTATAGCACAGTAGCTCATATGAATTCACTGTATATTCTGTAGTCTCTCTTGCCCAAACTTTAGCAAATTCATTTTGATACTGTTCATCATGTTCAGCTGATGTTTTAATATGCTCTATCAACAGAGGCTTTATTCTCAATTCTGTCACTACCTCATCATCAGACTGATGAGTAATTACAGCATTTAATTTTTGTGTTTTTTCTAAATAAAACAAAATTAAAAAATATTTTTGCTCAATTATTTACTTAATGATACTTCTTATGAATTTTGTATTGTTTACTTGAAATTAATATTCAAAGTAGAAGGATTAAAACTAACTCATAATTTGCATCAGAATACCGAGTTACATAATCAATAGCGAGTTAAATAGAAATTTGATTTTAGATAAATAGCTAAGAAATTAAATTTTGACATATATATGTACTCAAAGGAGGTAGATAGTATGTCATAATTTTTTTTATAATTATATAATATAGTTTATTTCCTTATAGATGGATCTAAAATTTTATTTGAGAATTGTTAAGCTTGATGAACAATTTTAGAAATGCTTGAATTATATTAATTTTAAAACAAAAATTGATGGGTTAAAGTTGATGGAATATAAAAGTGTTATTTTTACACTATTTGCATATTGAAAATGTTTGAAATTTAAGAAACAATTTATCCATTTTCCACACAAACTTTTCAAAACCGGATAAATATTTTTATAATTAATTGCAAGTTTTTAGAAAAATATAGATAATACAAAATGTGTTATCTCGATGTCGGAAGAGTGCCATAGTTACACATAATTTCATTATAGGTTTTTTTTTATTTCTCCTAAATGATAAATACTATTGAATAATTAGTTATAGTAATTTAACATTTCATGTAATATTTGTGATTTTAATTGAAATTATAAGATTTTATTGGAAAATTTAAGATATTACAAAAAATGATAATTTAGCTTCACAATATCTTTGTGAAATAACAACTTTTATATAGTATGGAAAATATTTTAATTAACAAAATAATATTAACATAATTTATGATATTTAGTAGATAATTTTATTAATGTGAGATATTTAATTTTATTTTTATTAAATTTTTTAAAACTTACGTATATAATTTATCTATCAATTTAAAAAAAAAAACAACAACAATTATATATATTTTAAAAATAAAAAGCTTTTGGTGAAGCTAATAACATTTTTCATAATTAATTTATTTATAAAAAAATATAATATTACGAAAAATTCAAAGACTATATCACATTTAAAATGTTTGTTTGTTGTATCGAAATATTTCTATTACTATTTCAGTAACAGCTTAATAATGAAAATATTCGTCACTAAATATATCCATTACTAATTTAGTAAAAAAATTTATGTTACTATTTCAATAACGAATTAGTAACGGAAATTTATATTACTATTTAGAAAAAATCCATTTTCTTTTCATGTTTTTAGTAATATATTTTTTTTATAAAATATATTACTAATTAGTAATATATTTGAAAATATGTTACTAAAAAATTAGCAATAAGATTTGTTGTGACGGAATCCGTTACTAATTTCTTTTAGTAACAATTTTTTATGGATTATCTAATTCAATTTTTGTTGCAGTGAAAGTATAAGCATACATCTTCCTAACCTATTGCAGTAATATAAGTAATGGTCTATTTTATTAATCACGGTTAGCAAATTCTCCTTTTTTTTTGTCTATTTGAATTGATAGCTATTTCAATAAGTGGTTCTACGATCATCTTAACTAGAGGTGTTCATGAGTCTTGAATTAGACCGGATCAGACCGAGATAAAATAAGCAACAATATATGGACCGAAGACCGAACAAAAATAAACCAACCTGGACTAGACCAAATTTAAATAAATTAATCATATGATAATTTATTTATTTTTGAAAATATAGTCTTCATTGCATATAGAAATAAAAAAAATACATTATATAATGTTCTTTATAATCATGAAAGTGTAAAATAGTACAAATGTATATTATTCAAGTGTAATTTTTCTTATAAAAATTATAATTTTTATTATATATTTAATAAATTTTTATAATATTAGTATCATTAAAATTTTCAATTGTATTTTGACTTTTTAGTTTAGATATATTGATCAAATTAGTCTTAACATATTTGTATATTTTATATAATCTCACATACTAAAATTGATAGACAAAAAGATATATTTATTGATTTAGTTAATATAATTTTAACGAATATTGTAGTTTAAGGTGAATTCTAATAGCAAAAATATGAGGTATTAAAGTGTAATAGTATAACACCCGACACTTTTTTATTATCGAAATTAAGATTTTCAGGATGAAATATTCTTAGAATATTTGAAAATCAGGCAGGAAAAGTGAATAAAAATAAATATGTCAAAGAAAATAAAATAAGAATTAAAATGAAAATGCTAAAAATAATGGAAATGGCAAATAAAATGTATAGGAGGATAAAATGGTAAAATGGTGAGACATGTAGGTTTGGAACCGAACCGGCCGTTTGTTGTCCATGCCAAAGACCGAACCACCTTCCTTTATAAGGAAGATGGCTAAGGTATGAGATGGCTTCTTCAACGAAACCATCTCCAACAAATTTTAAAGTGCCCAAAATCCTCCCAAGACACTTAAGATTAAGTAAAGATGTTAAAAGAGTGAAGAATCATTAGTAGAGCAAGAGAAAATAGCAAAGCTTGAGTGAGCAAGCTTCAACCAAAGTGGGGTGTTAAATTGAATATGCATGAAGGATAGAAAGATGTTTATGAAAAGTGATGAAAGTTTCAGGATCGGTTAGAGCCCAATCATTGATGTGAATGTATTTATGCATGTTCTTAGATAATGGAATAAGTTGTAATGCATGATTTGATGTTAATAAACACCACATCGGTAATTGCATGATGAACTGAAAAATGATGTTAAAAATGAAATATAGGCATCTACATGATGTTATTAAGGCTAGATAATATTAAATAATGTTGAATGAGGTTAAATGAGATATTTTCTAGTAAAAACATACTTGAAAATGAATAGGGATGGATTGAAAACATCTAGGAGCAGGTTTTGACCTTCTGAGCAAAATCCAGTTTCTGGTCACCGACACGATAATCTAGTTACCATAAAACTACCTTCAGGACCGAGTCATATAAATGACCAAAGGGTAAAATCGAGACATTTTATGACTCGAAAAAGAATAAAAGAATAGATAAACGAATTAAATAAATAAAGTAAATGATGTAACTGAGACATTTTGTGGACTTGGTCAACAAAATGACTTGGAAAGAGGAAATAAGAAGGTAGTCGAAAGGTGCTATTGAGACATTTTACCAACTCAGTAAAGAATAAAGAATGAAATGAATGATGAGGTCCAAGATATTGGTTGACTAGGTCAATGAAATGACTCGGTAGAAGATTGATGTAACTAAGACATCCATATGGCTAAGGAAGGATTGTACCGGATGATAATATCACCCAGTACAGAGTCATAGTTCAGTATTGAGAGATGCAATCAAGGCATCACTCTGCGAAGTAGGGAAATGACTTAGAAACCATAGGAGAGTAAAAGATATCACTCGACTTTCAAGTGTAGTACCTAGGGTGACTCATAAGTAAAGAAACAATGCATGTGGAAGTATGGGAATGAGTCTTAGAGAATAGAAAGGGTGTATGTATGTGTATTGTCTCTAATTCATAGTCCGTTAATATAGAGTTGGAATCAAGGAATCAGAGGCAACAATAGATTGAATTATTATGAAGACGTAAATTTCTAAATGAGTAGATGGTAACTATTTTTAAATGTATGGAATATAATATTTTTATGGCATATGCATACATCATGATATTTAGGTTGCTTGCATTAGTACCACAAGATATGTTGCATTGCATATATGTTATGTGATATGTATGACTTGGTGAGTACTGGATGAACCATAGACTCCAATGATATGATGAATTGATGGAAATGAAAGCTAATGTATGAGTGACCAAGTTGGTCGAAAGGAGCCGTTGGCACCAGTATATGGTAAGACCAAAATGATTGAAAGGAGCTATTGGCACCAGTATATGGTAAGACCAAAATGGTCGAAAGGAGCTTTTTGGCACTATACTTAATGGTAGTGTTGGTCCGAGGGTGTGCTTCAACTATCCAGATTATTGGCCTAAGGGTATGTTTCGACTATCCGGGTTTAACGTTAATAAAGTCCTGAGGAGTTGTTTCGGCAATCGAGCACCGAAGTATATGGGGAGAGATTCACCTTACTTGCAAAGTTACGCGAAATGTTTTTCTATATTGCATTACACAAGCACAAAAATGAATGATTTTTATGCATGTATTTTTCGTGTCTACTCATAAAGCTATTTCAAAATAGCTCACACACTTTTATGCCTATCCTTTCTCCCTTCACCCATTTTTCACAGGGTCAAGATGATGACTTGGAAGAAGGGTTCCGGACTAAGTATGTATAGATGATGTTGTCCTAAATGATGTTATTTAACATAACATGTAATATGAGAAACGTAACTATGTATGACTCGATATAGGAATGTATGGTCACTATGTGATAAAGAATTTACATTCTTCCATATATTTTTTTATGCCATGATAGTTATATACTACATGCATGATATGAATGTTATGAAATGTACATGTACAATGTATGCATGTAGGTATGAGAATGAATGAAAGAATGCATAATGAATAATAAAATGATGAAATGTGATGTAAGAAAAGAAATGAAAAGCGAAAAATTATGACGTATGATAACACGTAGGCTTGCTAGAGTTTTGCTCCAAGTAGTTGGAATTCTAAATGCCCGTAGCGATTCAGTATAGTTGGATTGTTACAAATAATTTAAATAATATATTAAAAAGGAAAAAAATATTTTTTCGATCCATCGGTCCGGGTTAAGATAGGATCGGATCAAACTAGATCGAGACTAAATAAGAGAAAAGCATAAACTGAGGACTAGACTAAACAAATAGAAAAGCATAGATTGAGGACCATACCAAATTGATCAGTCTTGATCTGATCCTCAATCTAGACCGATTAATGAAAAACCTTAGTCTTACCTGTAACTTAAGCATTGGAAGGACTCCATGAAAGGCATACTAAGCTATTTATGTGGCTATGTGAATCTATATGCCTCATCGAATTTATAATTAAAAGTATAATTTCATATGTGTTATCCTATTATTTGTACTTTCTTTTTATTTTTATAGCATATTTGATATTAAAATAAAATATAAGTTCATATCCAAATTTATAATTATCTCTCTCTATATATACATACATACAAATGTTGTATGAAAAATTAAAATTGACAAAAAATATATTTTTATGAATAAACTAATAAAATAAATTATAAAATTGGAGTTTAATATATATAATTGGTAGCCAATTATATGAGTATTTGATTGGCTAAAGTTTGAGTTTCCTCTCCAGCAAGAGTGTAAATTGTTTAATAACATTATAAGAAAAGTAAAGTAATAGATACGAAAATTAACGACCGCCAAAATATTGTTTAATAACAATAATCGCGATGATGAAGAATTTTATTCTTTAATATAATGCCTCATGGCCAATATAGTTATGATACATGCATGTATATAAATATTTATGAAATGTTATGAGTGTTAATATATGTAATGAGATGAAATGAAACGTAAAGAAAAGAAATGAAAATGCAAAAAATTGACTGGAAAATGACGTATAGTGACATGTTGGTTTGTTGAGTTTTAGTCACCTTCGAGTGTTCGAGATCTTAATGCTGGTAGAAGTTTAGTAAGTTTGGGTTGTTACATTCCCTTTACAATACTGGGAGATTACCTTTTAGTATTATCCAAGTCAAGGCATAGGTTCACGCATTTGATTTATGAGTTCATATCTTTATAAACATTATCTTGATGTTTTTGAGTGGACGCTTCAACTCATAGTTTTGCTTGGTGGTGAAGCCTTGTTAATATTATTTTTGCTTTTAATGGATTTGTTTGCTTTGTATCTGGTGAGATATCGCGTTGTCTTTTTGTTTTGATGGTTATCCACTTTGTTAGCAAGATGATTTATCTCCTTTAGTGGTTTTTGTTAACATTTACTCGCTTTGTGGTTGGCAAAGTATTGTTTATTTTGCTTTGACCAATATCTGGTCGTGTGGATATTGAAGCATTGCCTTGATTTCACCTTGACCTTTGTCGATCTTATAATTGCCTTGACTAGTATCCAGTCTTACAGCTAGCAAAATATTGCCTTGGTTTGCCTTGACTGTTGTCGATCTTATGATTGCCTCTACTGGTACCTGATCTTAAGGTTGGCGAAGCATTGCCTTATTTGTTGCTTGTCTTATGACTAACTTGACAATTGTCGGTCTTATGGTTATTGAGGCATCTTTTTTGCCTTCACCATTATCGATCTTATGGATAGAAAGGCATCATGTTTGCCTTGACCTTTGTCGGTTTTGTGGCTGCCTTAATGGTTTTCAGTTTTATAGCTAGTAAGACATCATCATTTTTTGCTTCGACCGTTATCTGTCTTATAGCTAGTATGACATCATGGTCTTATGGATGCCTTGACCATTGCCAGTCTTATTACTGGCGAGGCATCCTTGTTTTTTTTCTTAACTATTAATGATCTCATGGTTGGCAAGCATCCTCTTTGCCTTGATTACTGTCAATTTTGTAGTTGTCTTAACCATTGTTAATTTTATGAGTGGCAATGCAATCCTTATTTTTTGTCTTGACCATTGTTAGTCTTATAGCTGCCTCGACCATTACTGATCTTATGGCTGGCGAGGCATCCTTTTCACCTTGATTGTTTCTAGTCTTATGGTTAGCAATACATACTCTTTGCCTTGACAATTGCCGCTCTTATGGCTGCCTTAACTGTTGCCATTTTTACGGTTGGCAAGCTAGCCTCAATTTTTGCCTTGTCATTATCAATTGTATAGTTGTCTTGACCGTTGTCAGCTTTATGTTGCCTTGACCATTGTTGATCTTATGGTTACCTTAACCATTGCTAGTTTTACAATTAGTGAGACATCCTCTTTGCCATGAGCATTACTAGTCTTATAGCTGTCTTGACCATTACGAATCTTATGGTTAGCAAGACATTCTTATTTTGGCCTTAACTATTGTTGGTATTATGGCTGGCTAGGCATTCTCTTTACCTTGACCATTGCCTATTTTGTAGTTGCCTTAATTATTGTCGGTTTTATGGTTGATAGTCTTATATTGCCTTGCCTGTTGTCAATTTTATAGCTGCTTTGATGGTTATCGATCTTATGGCTAACAAGGCATCCTTATTTTTTTTTTGCTTTGACTATTGTCAATCTTATGGCTACCTTGATTATTGTTTGATTTATGAATGTTGAGGCATCCTTTTTGTCTTAATTTGTTATTGATCTTATGTATACTTTAATCATTTCCAATTTTATAATTGGTGAGGCATTCTCATTTTTTACCTTGGCCATTTTTAGTCTTATAGCTACCTTGACCATTACTAGTCTTATTATTGCATTAAACGTTTCCATTTTTATGAATGGCCAGACATCATCATTTTTTTACCTTACTTGTTGCCAATCTTATGGCTAGAGAGACATTCTCTTTGCCTTAACCATTGCAGGTCTTATAATAACCCTAATTGTTGCATTTTTACGGTTAGCAAGGCATCCTAATTTTTTTGCCTTGATCATTGTTGGTCTTATGCCTCACTTAAACATTGCTGGTTTTATAGCTAGAATTGAGATAATAGAAGATGTTGAGGAAAAATTGGGTTTGTCCACCTACAATGACATTGATGAGCCTACAGGTTCTCCGATTTCTAAAGACATGTCATCCGATTGTCAGTCATCATTTCCCTTATACTCTCTATTTGATCTTGTAAATCTCTTCAAGCATGTTGTCTCTAATTAATTTTTCAATCTCATTTTTCAAATGCCCACATCCCTCTGTGGTGTGTCCATGATCCCTTCATATGATCTAGAGAACACGCTTTAATATCTTTTGTGGGTGTTATTAGGGTTTAGCTTGCTTGACCATTTAACATCCACACCATTCTTTTTTATCAACATCAAAATTCTAGTCTTGGAGTCGTTTAGCTTGATATAGTGCTTGTACCAAACCCTTATTCTTTTAGGCTTTTTGTTCACAAACATGGTAATTACTCTACCTTATTGTTTTTTGCTTTTCTTTTTGTCACTCTTTTTTTGGCTCGTTTTACTCTCATTCTTCAAAATTTGAACTTCATCATTCAGCCGAATGTACTTCTAAGCTTTATCTATCAATTGTTAATAAGGCAAGTCATGATTTTTTGAGTAGGGAGTCCATGAATTTTGTGTTCCATATTCCTTTCTTTAGCACTTCACACAATGTCTCCAGGTTTAGATCTTCGACTTGGACGGTTTCGACATTAAATTGAGCCACATTGCTTCTAAGTGACTGCCTTCCTCTTGGTGTACCTTTTTAAGATCTTAAGACAACTTTTTAGTGGAATGTAGGAGACCAATTGATGAAAAATCTACAGATCTCGGTAAGAGGTGTTGAGCAACTTCTTGAAGGGAAAACTCTACACAAGATAAAGTCATTAATATCTTGTAGTTGCATATTAGTCTGAAATCTACCTAGATGACTACAAGGGTCTAAAGTCCATCATACTTGTCTAAGGAAAGCAACTTAAAATTTAGGGGAATGATTCAACTAATACTTCTTCTATGAATGCGGAATCTTCTCGGAGCTCAAAATCTTCATTTCTCTTCTATATCATTGCATAACATTTATTAACTTCTAATATACTTTTTTTTGGTTTCAATCAAAGAACATACCTTGATTATTCCCCTTTTACTTTCATCAATGGGTTTGAATCAAAGGATGGTCATTGCTTAAAAGCTCATTCCTTCTTCTAGTAATATTTCGACTGTGTTTTTAGCTTTTGAATATGGTGGACTAATTATTTTCTAGTCACATCATTTAAATTTATCCCTTGATGCACTAAGAACATTGCAAGATTAATTGCAGTCTTAGTGTTCTTATCCATCAAACTGTGAGAGTTTCAAGATAAATTAAAGTTTTGGTATATAGATTTTGAGAAATAGCAAATTATAGGCTATTCCTCACAGACGGCGCCAATAATATTTCTCTTGAAAATTTTAATGATGTGTGTGCTTAATGATATGTCCCTGCAAAGAGAATAAGAAAGCCGGGTATTCGACAGTAACGACTCGAATGCTTAAGTCAATAATAATTCTTTGAGAATAAAGAAAATCTCTTAAAATATTCATAATGCATACTTGTGTGAACCCCTCCCCAAACTCGCATAAGATGATAACATGCAGATGCAAATACAAGTAGGGATGGATGCACTTAGTGTGTGTGTGTGAGTCGCCACCTAATTTAATTATTTAAGGGTAAATTAAGAAAAACCCTGTGACTCCAA
>CAOGCB010439302.1:0-11987 GCA_948266635.1 Cnidoscolus chayamansa | reverse complement strand
TTCCATTACAAAAGAAACCACAGCAGAAACCTTTAAATTTGTCCGCCATAAACCCTAAAGCCAACAGAACGCTTTTCATAATGTCTTCTCTACTCCAAAACGACGACGCTTACCAAGACCTTTGCTCTGACGATGACGAAGACGAAATCGACGATGGATTCAACGATGACATTGAAGCCCTTAGGCGCGCATGCACCCTCGCCGGCACCAATCTCAGCGAACTCAACATTGACAACGGCGACATTAATACTCGCTCTTCCTCCGCACAAGTTGGTGGAGATACGTCTGGTGGCGAGGGCGAGGAGGATGAAGATGATTTCAAATTATTCAAAAACATTCAGAATCGTTTCTCTATTGGGACTGATTCCGCGGAGCCTCTCTATTTGAAGCCTCTTTGTCCTATTTCATTTGATGTGGACGATGATGACGATGACTTCGAGACTCTTTGTGCTGTTCGGAAGCGTTTTTCCGCATATGATAACAGTGGTAAGCTTCAGAACAATGTGTGGAAACCTTAAAGTTTTGGTTTTCGATTGGATTTTTCTTTGTTGGTATAAGAAACGAATAGTATATTGCCTTTGTTTTGGCTTCTAATGTGCTGTCAACCATTACATTGATCGGGTAATTCTTAAATTTTCTTTTAGATATTTTGAAAAGAAGATTGGAGAACTTGGCTGATAAATCAGAGGGTATTTGTGCATCTAGTGCTGTCTCGGAGTTGGTAACTTCTGATGATTCAGCGATAGGTGAGAGGGCTTGTGAAGTGTTTCCGGATACCGGAGAAAGCTTCAATAGCACCTTATTGAGTGATGGTATGAAGATACAGCCATCTGGCGACATTGAGCAGCAGCTTCCGTTGGATGGTTGTAAGTTTTCATCTGGGGAGCTAAAAGATTCTTCTAGCTTCCCAAAGTCAGCGCAAGTATTTATTGATGCAATTAAGAAGAACAGGTCATGCCAGAAGTTACTACGGACTAAGCTGGCTCAAATTGAAGCAAGAATGGAGGAGAATAAGAAATTGAAAGAGCGTGTTAAAATTCTTAGAGACTTTCAGGTTGCATGTAAAAAAATTACTGGACGAGCTCTGGCAAAAGGCAAGGATCCTCGTATTCAATTGATATCAACACCCAGGCTATCGATTTCTAGAGATTCTAAGGTAATATACTTGAATCATTGCTTTTTTTTTCTTTGTCACAGAGTATAAAACATATCAACTAATATATTCAATCATGCTAGATAGTGTTGTGTACAATAGTGCCACCTTTTAGTAGATTTGAGGTTTTAGTCTTTAGGGGGCACCACTGAATTTTCTTGTCAGTTTTTATGAATTATCAAATTGAGCTGGTCAATACATCTAAAAGGCTCTCTTGTTTACAATGCTTTGGTGTACGCTGACATATGAACAAATGTACAATTGGTAGCATGCCCTTTGGTGGCTTGAGTTCTGCTTCTGCATAGTTGTCTAAATAGAATTATTTGTGTATGAATTTACAATTCTAAACTTAAATGTTTTGCTTTTCACCAAGGATGTATTTTGTTGATTCAGGCCAATGATAGGAAGGTCTCTGCTATGCATACCGGTCCACTGGAGAATTCTCATGTTGCTAATTATCGATCGGCATTGACAAATTGTCATCTTTATTTAAAACGAAAAAAGTGGACAGAGGCAGAAAAGGAAAATCTTAGAAAGGGTATTAGGCAACAATTTCAAGAAATGGTGCTACAATTTTCAGCGGATCATTTCAGGTATGTTCAGTGCTACAGTTATGTTTGACTTGCTAAATATATGCCACAAATAGTATTAAAAGGTGTTGCATATTATTGTTATGTACATCAACAAGTGACGTGGACCTATGACTTGTTATTTTTAATTTCCACAGAAAAATGCTCTCCTATAAATCATGTATTACTATTGTAGGCAATATTAGCTCTCGTACTATTTATGTCTACTAGATCCATCAACTTCCACATTAGCATTCCAATTTTCCAAGTTCTGTCTGCTATGCTGCTAGAATCATTGCCTATTTTTTGTTGGCATTAAAGCAATAAATAAGTTGGGAAAATTGATGGGATTCCTTCTCTGAACTAACAAATTGTTTCTTTACTAACAAATTGTTTCTTTGCTAACAAATTGTTTCTTTAGTTGTTCTCAATAAAAAAAAGAGAAGTACATTACTTTTGAGGAAAACATGCTTCTCCAATTTGACTGTGCCTAGAAACAATTTTGACAACATATTTACATTTTAGTAGTATAAAAAATATGTGTGGTTCTAGGTCATACTGTTATTTTGATACTGTTGTAGAAATAAATGTCCAAGTTGGATTTGAGTTCTTTGATGAGAAAGGAACTGGTGTAGCATTTCGATTATGGCTTATTCCCTATAGGAGCCAGCTAGCATAAGCAATATACAGTTTTTTAGGCACAGCTTAGGAGATTTTTCTTCTTTTTTTTGTTCTCATGGACAATTTTCCTGACTCACTTTATTTTGAAGTGGTTCAGAAGGATCTCCTGGAAATGTGAATGACTTGGATACAATTCTTGCATCAGTTAGAGAGATGGAAATTACCCCAGAAAGGATTAGAGAGTTCCTTCCGAAGATTAATTGGGATCAATTAGCATCCTTGTATGTTGTTGGTCGTACTGGTGCAGAATGTGAAGCACAGTAAGTACTCCTTTTAACTGCTTACTCTTATATGTTGTTCAAGCATTCTGTGGAACTTACACTTATAAGCATGTATTGATATCATTCTTGCATTTCATTTTGACACTTCTCTGTGCATGACTACAAGGGGAACTCCCCACCTGATTTGGTTTTGGCTTGTTTTAACTTTTTTATGAGGGGAAGGGTAATGCTGTTTGCTTCTCTCCTCAGCTCCCTTAATTAATGTTAAATTCATTACACCCTCATTTTTGAGGTAATTACTTCTACATGGAAAATGGGATTTTGTTTGCATGTTTATCTTTACGACAATATCAATTTCAGTATGATTGGGATAAATACAAGGGAAAAAACTGCATTTTATGCTTGTCTTTTACTTCCCTTACATATCCTCACCTCTACTGAATTAAGATAGTACTTTTCTGAGTTTCTCCTCTATCTCTTCATTTACTTTTTATATTTTCAAACTAATAATTATAAATATTGTTGAAATCTTCCATTGTTTCAATAGATCACCGATGTAAAACAGACTTCACTTCCAGTGCTGTGGGTTTCTACATTGTTCTGCTAGTTAAATTTTCTTGTTACTTGGGTTGGTATCGATTGGAATTATATGGATTTATTTATTTTTTATGCTTGCTTTATTAAATTCATGTAAATTATCTTGGCATTGAGCCAACCCATTGCTGTTAAACTGCTAGTTTCAAGTGCAATCTTGTTGATTTGGTGTTTGTTGGAGTTCTGCCAATGTAGCTTGGAGCTGAGGGGCTCTTACTGTTAGGAATGAGGCTTCTTAATATGGTTTAATTTGATCCTTGGCCCTTTCTTTGAGATGCATAGGAACTAGAAAGAAACAGGAGAGCTTGAAGTAGAGGAATTGCATTTTGATGTAGTAGTACCCTGTTGTTATTATTATTAGCATATTGTTAGCTTATATTGGGATTCTTGTCATTGGATGTATAAGTTTTTGATCTGTAATACCTTTTGTCATCAGCTTATAAGCCTACAGATTTCTCATCTGAACAACTCTTGAAAAACGTGGAACTTTTTGTTAAACATGATTATGAATAAAAAATGTTAATGTTGAAATCCCTATTGATATTCATTATTAGAAATTCAGTATTCATAGTTCATAAGGAATTATGAATTGTGAAAATTCTGCATTTCTTAGGAGAAGATAGAAAAGAGAAATGTCTGCCATTTTGAGAGAAAAGTGCATGTGGACTATTGTTTTGTTGCCACTCAGTGAATGTGTTGCTTTTGTCTAAGTCACGCATACCTCAGGTTGCTTACATGATTGTAAACCAGAAGTTACTCATTGTTGCTACACTTGTACATTTGGTGGCTTTAATCAATCAGATACTATGAGGTTCCAACTTTGAACTATACCTACCCACAAGGCAAATATTAGATAACTGAATGAATAAATATTTTTTATTTATTCCATTGTCTGATGGGGATTATAAACTCACATATCATGTGTTATAAACTCTTTTCTAGGTTCTTTATTTTGTGTATCCTTGATTAGATTGCTAGGCTCTCATTCAATTTGCACTGCTCCCAATTTATGCTGTTCTTGACAAGTTGTTTCATGTTTATTGATTTTCTATGAAGCAAGTGCCCTTCAAAATGAAGCTAGTCTCGCAGACGTCTATGATGATCACCATCACATACATCATTACTATTGTTGGATTTGAGTAAAAAGTGCAAGCCTAACACATTTCATACAGGTGGGACCCATAAATAACATGTGTTTTACTCAAAACAGTGGTGTTGATTGCATCTGGTGAAGATTGTCATCAGATGTCTGTGACGCTCACATTTTCTTGTTTCATCTAACCATTCACTGTGTAATCCTAAATTGATTTTCTTCACAAACTCTATCTGATGTAAACCATTATTTTTTCAGGTGGTTGAATAGTGAAGATCCATTAATCAATCACAGTAAATGGACTGCTGAAGAGGATAAAAAGCTATTATTTATTGTGCAGGAAAAAGGGATGACAAATTGGTTTGATATTGCAGTTTCATTGGGGAAGAATAGGACTCCATTTCAGTGCTTGTCACGTTTCCAAAGAAGTTTGAATGCTCACATAATAAGAAGGGAGTGGACAGAAGAAGAGGATGCTCAACTCCGCATTGCTGTAGGAATCTATGGTGAACATGATTGGCAGTCTGTGGCTGCTATGTTGGAAGGGCGGACTGGCACTCAGTGCTCTAATAGGTCAGTTCCCTCTTCATAGTGTTATTTGTTTTGATAATTATACTCGTACTTCTGCTACTGTGTTGCTTTATTGTGGAAGTCTTTATGGCTCAGGAACCTGCTGGGCTTGATTTGTCAAAACATCATGCTTATTTATTTCTAATTGTGATTTGGATGGTTATTATACAGGGGCAAACCTGGCTTCCCAGTTAATGATCATGTCTAATTTATTATTATAGTTATCTTTCGATTATGCGAAAATGGATTGAGGAAAAGTTGAAAATGACCCCCCTGATCTTAGTTACCTTGAAGGTCATACTCTTGCATTGTGGTATGGGTATAGAGAGTAGGCTTAATTGGCATGCCTAATTATATTTATATGATATCTGATTTTTATTTGTATTGTACAATTTTTTAATTTTTTTTTAAAATTTTATCAAATGCAGCATGTTCAAAATTGGCCTTCTATTTCAGGATTTAAATCAGTGCCAAATGAGTCAAACCATTGAATTAAAGATTCATCGATAGATATAGTAAGAATGTTTGATTTTCAATTGAACTAAAGATTTATTTGATAGATTAGGATGAATGTTTGAATTTCAGAGGTCATGTGGAGCATAAGGCTGCTGAGGATTAGTTTCTTTTCCTAGTTTGATAAGGATTTTATATTTTATTTTCTTTTCCTAGTTTGATAAGAATTTTATATTTTATTTTCCTAGTTTGATAAGGATTTTATATTTTATTTTATGTTTAGGAGTTTTATTTAATTTCTAGGTTTTAGTTAGGATTCCTTCCTATTTTAGGATTCTTATTATGTTAGGATTTGATGGCTATAAATAGCCCTATGTTTCTTTGTTTAGAGGGATTCAAAACTTTGTTATTTCTTGTTCAATAATTGAGAATTTTCCTCTAAGTTTTTGCCATTAAAACTTGTTAAGAATTATTTCACATATAATTCTTGTTCAACGCTTATCTTGCTGCGTCAAGAGGTCCTGATATTTTGGAAATATTTACGGCAATTTTATTTTCAAAATTTTGTCGTATTTATTACCATGTAATTTTCAATGATTTGTTCTTGTGGACAACCTTTGAAATCGCTGGGAGTGGGCCTAGTGGCCAGCTGCACCATAGAAAAGTTAATGTTCTATCATGAATTTTATGACTTCTGACTATTCCTTTTTTTTCATAAAAAAGGTATAGGGGAGAGGAAAAAGGGAGCTATTGATATGACACATGCTATTTCCCTAATGTTTTTTTTTTCCTCAGTAGATAAATGAACGGGGAGTGGGAGGAAAAATCCTTTCCATTATCATTTATGCTGCTTAGTTTAAAAGTGTTTGTTCATGGCTCAATTGGTTTTTGGTAAACCTTGTTCTTCTGTTGCTTCATTGTTTTCATGCCGAGAACCATCTTTCTCATGAACATGGTCCTTGAATTGCTTAATTTCCAAAATTGTTTTCTGCTGCATTCTTTTAATCCATTTAGCAAGTTTGGTTGCTTTGGTGAATTTCTTCTGTACTTGATTCTCTTGTAATAAGTCAATCAGTAAAATGACTTGTGCCCACATGATATTTCTTATATGAAGATGGAAGAAATCCATACATCCAGACAAGGGCAGAAAAGGGAGATGGACCCTGGAAGAAAGGAAGCGTCTGAAAGTAGCTGCAATGCTTTTTGGTCCTAAGAACTGGAACAAAATATCGCTATTTGTGCCAGAACGAACTGCTACACAATGTAGGGAAAGGTATAGTGGAACAAGTTGAAAAGCATTGTAGAGTCCTTTATTATGACCAAACATATTGACTTCTTTTTCTGTGGTAGATGGGTTAATTGTGAAGATCCTTCTTTGAATATGGACCGGTGGACTGAAGAAGAGGATTCAAGGTTAAAAGCAGCAATTGAAGAATACGGGTACTGCTGGGCCAATATTGCTAAATCTCTTGCGCCACGCACAGATAACCAATGTAGGAGGTATTAAGTTTGGATTCTGGCGGGCATTTTTTAAGGCAGCAATGATGTTAAATTTTCTATATTTTGGGCCAAGATTTGTCTGGATTCATTTTGACTTGCATGCATGAGCAGGAGATGGAAGACGTTACTTCCACATGAGGTCCCTTTGCTACAAGCGGCAAGAAAAACACAGAGGGCTGCACTTATAGGTAACTTTGTGGACCGTGAATCAGAACGTCCTGCACTTGGTCCTCATGATTTTGTTCCAACTTCAATGTTAACCTCAGTATCTGAGCCTCAAAAAACGAATCAATCCAGGAAGCATAAAAGGAAAATCAGGTGTAATATTTGAATGCTTCTCTCTTTTTAGAAAAATAAAAGCATAAATTCATACTGCTCTCTCCTCTCGAGTGCATGTGTTATTTAATCTGATATTTATTTTTCCATGCTTACAGAGAATTGGGGGTATCTGGAAAGGAAGAAAATGCTGCACCTGGGTAAGCTATGCTTTCCTGATGCTAGTGGCTTGTTTTTTTTTTTTTTTTTGACATACATACATACATATAGATATATATAGTTATGGTGGGACTTTCAAGATTTTCTTTTGATATATATTTTGATGTGCACGACTAAATGTCTATTTCAGTATCTCTAGATTGTAGTTAGCTGAATTCTTTATTTGATTTCTACATTTTGTTTTTGTGGAATGCAGCAATACTTCATTAGAAGGAATGCAAATTACTTCTGCAGAAGGCCCTGGGATAAATAATGGCACTGAGGTTGAGAAATCTGGTGGGAATTATGCTGTTCTGACTAAGGGAAGAACAGAATCTTCATCAGAAAATAATCGTCTTATGAAAGCATCCCAAGGTGTAATTGATGGCAAAGGTGGTGATGCTAGAAAGAAGAAAAAACTTCCTAAATTATGTCTGAATAGAAGTATGCTTATTGGAACCTATGGCAACCAACACCCTGAAAGCTTGGAAGTAGGGGTAACAAATGTAGATGGTGTACAGGCCTCTGATGGGAAGAGTGGAAATTCAAGTGAGAAAAGACAAGTTCAAGAGCAGCACTCTGAGGAAGACATATGTACTTACACAGGTGAAGGAGAGATACCAGGAGCTATTTCTGATGTTACTGAATTGGATCATTATCATCGGGGTTCAAATGTCTTGGCAATGAACAATGCTGATCAGGATGAAACAGTTGGTCAGCCTGATGCTGCCAGCAAGGAGGTCACGAATCTATCCTTAAAAAGGAACGCATTTATGCACATGGCTGATTCCAACTGCTTCACATTAACCCCTGAAAGTTTAGAATCAAGGACAATTAATGCTGGAGGTGTTGAGACAAGCAAAAGCCACACTGAACTATCAGGGAAACACAGTTTGGTTGCATCAGTTCCTAGTCAGCAAGATGGACATAAGAAAACGAAAATGAACAAATCTTGTTCTAAGCATGTTTTAGAGACGAATGATGGCACACTTGCTTCCTCTTGTCAAAATATATCAAAGAAGAGAAGGCCTGAAGTTGTTGAACATGCAGATGAGATATCTGGTTATAAGCAGGTTTTAGCGACAAATGAGGATGATGTTACACTTGCTTCCTTTTGCCAAAGTATGTCAAAGAAAAGAAGGCTTCGGATTGTTAAAAATTCAGACCAGACCTGCCCTCCATCCGAAATGTGGTCTGATTTGGTGTCCAAAAGAGTAGATCGATGTGATGATCAAAAGAAAATGCCATCTTTCATCCAAGAAGGTGAAATTCAGACATGCTACAATGGTGGAATTGTAGAAAATGTGGTGTCAGATGAACCCAGTATGGTAGACATGGCCAATTGTAGAACAGATCCCCTGAAGCCGATGAGACAACAGATGGACATCGATCATGATGGTGATCTTGAGATTACTGACATTCCCATTGCTAACTTATTGCGTAACAAACAGAAAAGGAGGGGTAAAGTTCTTGCTAGAAGTGGAAGTCAGCCTTGCACTCTTCCGCACATGAAGAAGAAATCAAGGTCGCTGGCCATGGGAGTAGTGCAATGCTGCAATGGTAGAACGTCAGAAACTTTATCATGTTCTGAAATACAGTCAAGTGGCACAAGTAGTATACCAGCAACTACAGGTGATGACGAGGAGCCAGGTGGACAAGATTTGGCAGATCATCCAACCAATCCCATTCAGCAGGAGAGTGTAAATGTGGGAGGAGTTGAGGAAGGCAATAATGAGCACACTGAGGAACCCATGTTTAAAGATGTTCATGCAAATCAAAGAGGCTGAATTTGAATGCATGTGGGATTTTGAGATGATGTTTTGAGGCTTGTGAATTTTTGAAGTAGAGTTGAATAGATGAGAGAAGTCAGCTTTGTCACCTGAAGTGAGGGATTTTGCTGGAAGTGTATAAAAATCTTTTTATCTATATAAGGTTCTTTTATTACTTTATATAGATTTTTATAATATAATAAATTTATATATTTTATTATTATAAATTAAAATTTATATATATTTATTTTTAAATTAAATAAATTTAAATATAATTACTAAAATTTAACCAAAAGACAACTACACACTATCTAAACTTTTATTTTTTTTTTATTCTTATTAAGTTCTTATTAACTTAAATCAACCATGCATAATGATAAATGGATCCCCAATTATTCTCTAGATATGGGAATGAATGAGAGAGGGTTGTAGAGAGAGAAAGATAAAATAGAGGAATAGAGAGATGAGAAGCTTGTTCCATGGCCACCACCAAGAGTGTGAATTCATAAGGAACTTGGTTTTGAAAGCCAAATCGATGGAGAAGAAGCAACACATGAAAGGGACAGTAGAAGATCCAATTGAAAAGTCTATCCAAATGATTGCTCTAAGCAGCCATTCTTTTGGAGAAATCGTTACAATTTCTCACTTTCTCAGATCCTCCAAATCCATGATGCCTCATCCGCCGTCTTACTGTAACCCAATCAGCGGATGGTATGATGCTAATGCCGATCTTGAAAATTAAAATCATATAGATCAACATATTCCAAACTGAAATTGAAAATGTATCTCTTAAACCCATGATTGCATATATATATATAGAGAGAGAGAGAGAGGATCTAATAAACCATATTTTATTCAAAAAGATAATATGATTTACCATGAATTATAAAAAGTGATTACGTAACATAGAAGTTATTAATTGATTATTTTTAAACATGAAATTCGAGAAATTATGACAAAGCAATATCGTCATCACAGTCACTCACATCTCTAATGGATATATCATTAGATATAGATTCGATTAAGAAGCTCGAGGTAACAGTATGAGATCAGCATCTTCTTTTGATTCTATTCCAATCACTAAAATATGCTTTCAACTTTCAAATCACTCATCTCCCCATCTCAAACTTGGCTATTTTCCCATGTTTATCCCCATTACATATTTATAAACATTCTTCTTTTTTTCTCTGTTACAAAAATGATCTTGTTTCGTTTACTGTACATATAAAGTTTTGAACATTCTACCTCACTTAACGAAAAAGGAATGTCGACCTCACTTAATTCTTAATTAGCACGTAAATACATATATCACTTCACCTACATTTTTGTTTGTTATATATATAAATTACACTGCGAACTTAAAATATGAGCTAAGTGTAGGAAACATATACATAAATGACACTTCATTTATAATGCCATAACCACACAAAGATATTAGTATCCCTCACAAAAAGCCTTTCCGAGGGCTAAACAACGTGCATTTATCTACGTAGATATAGTAGATCTCCATGCATGTTAAGCTAAGGCATATTACATATATGTTGGAGCAGTGTACGTAGTCATGGAGTTCTTGGTTTCTTAGGGGTCCCACCATTATGATGCAAAGGGTCTGGTCCAGAGGGAACTGTCCTTAATAACTCTCCATCTCCAATCACCAATTTCTTGCCAGTTACAGTGCTTGATTCATGCATGCCTCTATTGGAGACGAATAGTATCTGCATGGGTGAAATTGAAAGTAAACAAGACATGAAATAATAAGAACCGATTTAGAGTCGAAGCAGCAAGCAAATTTAAATTAACCTTTCTGCTTTGAATATCCAGAGGAGATGATGGTTTTGGATAAATGCACCTTTGCTCTGCATGGCAACCTGTCAAAACAAATAAGAAGCTCATGCATTATAGTAGATATGGTAATGAATGAGTGAGGGAGCTGTAGAGAGAAAGAGAGAGAAAATTTAGAGGATGGAATACGGACCAGAAGCTTGTTCCATGGCCACCACCAAAAGGGTGAATAAAAGGAAGTTAGTTTTGAAGGCCATATCGAGTGAGAAGCAGCAACACATGAAAGATACTGAGGCAGAGAGACCCAATATATTGAGCTCTCAAAAAACAAGCTTTTTAAATTAAAAAGTCATCCAAATGATTACTTTCTTGAAAAGTCATCCAAATGATTGCTCATGCAGCCGTTCTTGGAGAAATCGATAAATTTCTCGCTTGGAGAAATGATTGCTCAAGGAACTTGGTTTTGAAAGCCATATCGATGGAGAAGTATGCAGCAACACACGAAAGGAACAGTAGAAGAGAGACCCAATATATTGAGCTCTCGAAACACAAGATTTTCCAAAAGTCATCCAAATGATTGCTCGAGCAGCCATTCTTGCAGAAATCGACACAGTTTCTCGCTTGCTGAGATCCTCCAAATCCATGATGGCCCATTCACCTGATAGCGCCGTCTTACATACTCTTGGGCGACTGACCTGATCGTCAATGTGCCAACCCATTACCGTATCTTAAGCATGACGTGATGCTAATGACGAATGTCAAATGATAGCCGCACAATCTTAAATTCTCTTACTTGCAGTTTCTGTTATTCTTATGATGTCACCAGTTAGGCTGGGATGCTGTCGTCTGGCAGAGCAAACCAGACAAGTTTCTAACGAAGTTGCTGATGAAGGTGGAGAAATTATGTAAAAGATTTTGGTTACAACTTGTAGCGGTACGTTGATACAAGAGATGGCATTGGTAACGTGTAAAGTGACAAGTGTGAGGGTGAATGGGCTTGTTAATTTGTTAGTTCGTTAGCTTAGTTAGCTGTTAATTGGTGCTGTAGTGGATTTTTTTTGGTATAGATTTTGTTTTATGTTTATTTTTCAGCTTAGGTGTATGTGTGAATGCCACTCATTTTTTCAA
>CAOGCB010439134.1:0-10988 GCA_948266635.1 Cnidoscolus chayamansa | reverse complement strand
CTGGGAAACCGGCGACTGCAGGTAATGAGGATTTTTATGTTACAAACTTTAAAGTTCAGGTATTTTTATGTTACATTTTGAAGTTTAAGGACCTTACTGTTACAACACTCAAAGTTCATGTATATTCTGTGCTATTTACCCCTAAAGTTAAGTAATTTTATTGAAGTAAATTAAAATTGAGTGATAGAAATGAGATAAACATAAATGGCTATAAATAAATTAACCAACAAGTAATTGATAAATTTTATATTTGATTAAAATTATAAAATATATTATTTAATTTTTAAAATTTTAAATTTAGTTGATTAATAGATTATTTTATATTATTTTTAAACTAGTTGATATATACCAATAAATTATTTAAAAATATAGAAAAAAACACGAAGTCACATGGTAATTTTTCCTAGCCGGTTATGTATTTATCAAATTACAGTTATTATATTTTAAATATTTAACTAATATATTTATTAATAAAATTAAAATTAAAATTCTTTTTTTTTTATTTTTTTAAAGAAAAGGCTAATCAAATTGTCTTATCTTTAATGTGATATGATACATAAAATCTCGATTTTGATAGTCATTTACTTCAATTAAAATTTTTTAAGGTTTCTTATATATATAAACCCTATGTATGTATTCAAATACGTGCATTCTAATCTATAATATGCATAATGCTCTAAAACCTTTATTTATATCACTAGCGTATGACATAATCATATGCATTTAATGTGAATTGTATTAAGTATTTGACAGTTTAAATACGTATTTTATTTATATAACTAAAAGACTCGACACTCTTAATGTGAATGAATCACATACTATAATATTATATATTTTTTCTATGGAATGTATGTCTTTACATATTGAGTTCACCTCTAGTAGTTAGGACAAGTTATTTAATTTAATCACATATAATTAAATTCATTTTGGTAGGTATACTTTGAACTCTCTTTAATATTGCTCCAGATAATAATAAGTTTGTAAATATCTCATATCCATTGATTTCTAGATAATTGATACTAAATGCATCATTTGTGTCATAAGTCCAACAACTCAAATACTAAGGCCATCTCCAATCACAAACACTGAATTTTACACCAAAATCACCTATTTGGGTCATTTACAGTAAAAAGTATTCCAACCATAAACACCAAAATCAACACTAAATAAGAATATTCTTCAAAAATTTTACCACCATCCTATTTTTAATTTATTATTATAAATTTAATACAAATACTTTAATTATTTTATTAAATAATTTAATAATTATTTATGAGTGCATCTTATTCTAAATTAATAGTTAATGCATTTTATTTTATATTAAGTATTTTCTTATATATTTTATTTTAATTTAATTTTTATTAACTAAAATTTTAATTTTTTAATTAAAAAATATAAATATAAATTATTTAATTTTTATTAAAAAGTAAAAATTAATTTGTTTAATTTTTTTATTTTAAAAATATTAATTTCAATATAAAATAATTATAATTATAAAAATAAAAATAAATTATATTAAATACTAAATAATAATTTTAGCACTTAAATTAATAAATTTATATTAATAATTAATAAAAATTAGTGAGACCCACATATTTGGTGCATGAATAGTGATGTGGTGCAAAAAATTGATTTGCACCAAATAGGTGCTGGTTAGAGATGCCGTAAAGCACCTATATACCTGATAAAGAATCTTTCCAATACCAAATTATGCGAATATCGAACCTTTCAAAGGCCGAACCTTTTGGGTAGGTTTCTATTTTAAAAACATCTGATAAGGATTACCTGATCCTAGTCCTATTAGGATAACAACTCCAAAAGTACTCGCCTAGAGATTTTATATAAAGAGTTCATCTACTAATTAGATATGCATTCTATTCCATTCTATTCTAGTTCAAGAGATCTCTTCAAATCTCTTTCTAAATTAAGTATATGAGTGCTTGTGGCAGCCAACTACTGACGTCACTTTTTTTTGTTTATCTTGTAGATCTATCTGGCTTGAGTACATAAGACCAAGTTCAAGATTAAGTCTAAACCCATATTGTAAGGAACAACATTAGTGACATTATCAATGAAAAATATATTATTTCTATGTTGTTACCTCTTAAAAGTTTGTCATGGTCGATGAGAAGTAAGTCAGTCACGGTATATCTACTTCCATTAAAGGAGTAGACAATGAATATGCATCAATTCACATCAAGTGGAGGACGTGTCAAACCTTTCCCTAAGAGTTTCAAACTATCTATCTTGAAAAAAAAAATAATGTAAGATCTGACTGCAAAACTTATTTAGCCAATTTTCGAATGATAATGTCATTGTAGGATGCCAACGACTTATCCTTTACTGAGTCTTCCTATCAACTTTGATTGGATTAGCCTAATAAATGGGACTAAAGGCTCTAGCTTTACTCGATTAGAAATTTTCAATATTTGGCAACTGAGTTCAAGAAAAGGTTCGTCACCTATATCCCTTCTAAGATTTCATATAATTTGTTAAAAATCAAACAGGAAGCAACAGAGTTACTACAAAACAATGTAAATAGCTAAAAGATGAGATAGAGAGGCTCATCAGAGAAGGATCTTTTCATAAGTTTGTTTGAAAAGAAAATCAAGGAAAAAGAAGAAGGGGACACTCTACCTCAACAATTTCAACCTTAAAAGGGAGACCATGAACCAGTAGGATTCATCCACATGATAGTTGAGGGACAAAAACTCTAGAAAAATGGAAAGAAGCATGAACAAGTAATTTGGCAGAAAACCATGATCAATGCTCGGATGCCATAACTTTCAGTCCATACAAGGTGAAATAAATCACCTAAACACGAATCCACTTATCATCAATTTGATGATCTACAATTTATAGGTAAGGGGGTCCTAGTAGATATAGGAGGGTCAGTGAATCTACTAACCTTACAAGCATACACTAAATTGGGGTTAGATAAAAAAAGACATGACTAGAGTCTCTTACCCTGTGGTTTGTCTCATAGATAAGATAGTTCTGCTTGTAGGGACTTGAAATCTAATATTCATCGTAGGCGATGAAAATCTTTTAAAAAGAACTTTATGTAAAATTTGCAATCATAAATGTCCTATCTCCTATAGTGCTACATTCAAATGACCTATTTTGTACAATCGTGAAGTGATAATCAACATGAAACTTTTATTTATGAAACGAACATTGTCGTCGTTCAAGGAAGCTAGAATTCTGCCTAAGAATGCTATGAAGAATCAAGCAAGGTAATGGCTTAAATTTCCTTACCTATTGAACTATTATAAAAAAATAGAAGATATTAGTAGAACCAACATATCAAATGGAGTTGGTAAAACTAATTGATGAGAAGGCTTTCAAAGTAGGTTCAACCTTAGACAGAGACACCCAAGATGAGTTGATCCATCTCTTTAAAATTAGAATCCCTACCTTCGTTTGGAAACCATAAGAAGTAGCAGTGAATAGATCCCAGTCATCACTCACCAATTGAAAGTGGATCCGTCTATTAAACCAGTATAGTAGAAGCAAAAATTCACTATCAAAAGATGAAAAATTATAGTAGAGAAAGTTCAAAATCTCTTAAAAGCTAACTTAATTAAAGAGGTTAAATACCCCACCCGAATAGCCAATGTAATCCTGGTTAAAAATCCCAATGGTAAGTGGAACATGTGTATTGATTCCACTGATTTAAACAAAACTTGCCACAAAGATCACCAGCCTTTACCAAACAAAGACAAATTGGTAGACTCTATAATAGGAAATGTTGCATGTTCTTTTCTCGATGCCATTTTCGACTACTACTAAATAATGTTTGATTGAGGAGATGTAGAGAAGATAGCTTTTGTCACCAATTAAGGGGTCTTCTTCTACAAAGTCATGCCTTTCAGACTTGAAAATGCTGGAGTAACATACCAGAGATTGGTAAATAGTATGCTAAAAAATAAAATCGAGAAAATAATTGAATTGTTCAATGATATGATCATTAAGAGTAAGTTAGCAGAATATCATCCAAAAGGTATTGATACAACTTTTAATGAATTGCATAGAGTTGGGATGAAGTTAAATCCAGATAAATGCACCTTTAGGATCAAAATCGGGAAATTCCTTAAATATATGACTTCTGAATGGGATAATGAAGTAGAAAAAAAAAAAAGCAACCCTTGATATGTCTCCTCGTAGATCCATTAAGGATGTTTAGAAGTTAAATGGGCAAATTACAACCCTTGAAATATTTATATCTTGCTTAAGCAAAAAATGCTTACCTTTTTTTAGAGTTGTCAAACTCGAGAAAAATTTAGTGTGGGGGAAGATTGTTGAAAGCCCTAGAAGATTTAAAGTCTTTCCTACTAAAACCACCATTGATAGTCATTCAACACGATGTTGATAAAGGAAGAACGTGAGAACAATTACTTACATATTCAAAAATTGAGGTTCGGTCATAGAACTAGAGGTTCAGTTGCTGAACCAAGCCGAACTAACCCCATTGTATAAAGGAGGTGGCAGTAGTAGGGGAGGGTTTTGTCATGCAAAATTTTCTCTCAAAAATTTGTTTGTGTACCAAAAGCTATAGTGAAGAAAATCTAAGCTAGAACATAAATTTTTTGAAGATTAAACAATAGTTTGAAGGATTTTTAACAAATGGGTGGTGAGTCAAAAAGCTCGAATTGCTTGTCAAGTAGAATAAGTGGATTTTGAGAGTTTCAAGCTCAACTAATTGGTTACCTTCAAAACATGTTTGTTTTAAGTTTAAATGATTTGTTTTGGGTGATGTATTAAGACTTAAGTGCATGCATGAAAGAAGAATGGAGTTATGTTGAAAGATGATGAAGTTTGATAATGTTTGGATGAATTTCCAATTGTTAGTGAATAAAACGTTTGATGAATAATTGAGAGGAATTGGTGCTAAGAAAACACTAATGAAATTGATGAATGTTGAATTTACAGCAGGTTTAGAGAAATCAAAACTTATGAAAGTCTAGGTGAATGGAACAATTTAATGTGAATTGATGCATGTGATGTATGAGGGGTTAATTGTTCTATATGTTGATTGAGGAAATGTTGAAATGTGTTTTGAAGTATCAAAATGAAAGGCTAATAGGTTGATTAACTGGAAATGGTAAGGAGCTTGGTTTTGACATATTGTCAAAATGTAGTTTCCAACAACCAGAAGAATGTTTCAAATGCTAGAGTTTAGCTTTTGGTCGAACGATAATTGGTAGCCAAAGGATGTTACTGAGGCATTTTTTGACTCGATGAATTGTATAGTTCGACAGTTGAAGGATGGTACTGAAGCATTATTCAGCTCGGTTAAAGATATAGTTAAGTTGCCGAAGGTGTTAATGAAGGGTTGAATATAGACCCTTTGGTGTCAAACCATACCACCAATAGACCTATGCTGATAACTTCACGAGTTGTAAGCTATGAATTTATGTCATGTTTGTATGTTATTAATGGGAATTTATAGGGAATGTTTTAGAGTATGTAAATATTTCAAAAGGTCGGTCTCTAACCGTAAGTCTATCATATGTAAGATCAGACACTAGAGCTCAAGGATGATAGTGACAAACTAGAGGCTGTCGATACATGATAGTACATGTGAGTAGATATTAAATAAATGTGAATAATGATATGGAAAATAAAAATATTTACAACATGTTCATGCATCATGATGTATAGGGTGACTGTATTAGTTTCATGAGATATGATGCATTACATTATGATATGTTATGTGTTGGTGAGATTTGGATGATCCATGGGCTTTCATAATGAAATGATAATGATGATTATGGAAAAGTCCTTAGGAGCTGGCGTGCTAGATAAGAAAAATAATTTAATGGTACAATATAAGTCCTGAGGAGCTGGTATTCTAGCCGGGCATAATGAATAGGGAAGCTTTTGGTGACAAATAGCACCTTGAGTGAAATGTATGATGATGTTATATTAATGAGCAAAATGAATATTTTATAAATATTTTAATTATTTACTCACTGAGCTATGTCAAGTAGCTTATCCCCTTTTCCATTTTCTATATTGTACAGGTTTGGAGGTGCTGCAAGAAAAGTCTAGGTAGACTCTAGATGCATTCTTGTGAAGAGTGTAATGCTTATGCTCCTAGGATTATTTTAACGTAAAATGATGTCAAGGAAATTGATGTTATTGTATCTCTTAGTAATGAAATGAATGTTCTTAAATGTGAATGATTATGATTAGCTATGTATAACACAATGTTAATGATATGTTGAAGCATGTATATGATGACACCTGTGATGATGGAGATCTAGTTATCCCATACGATGTGAACATGCCTAGAATGATATTGATGCATGAGATCTAAATTGTTAATATTAAATAGGTTGTATTGAGGATTTGTACACGATTTTCTTAACCTGCAATGGGTCTCCGAGTAGACTCCCATTTCCTAAGAAACTAAAAATTTTAGTGAACCTAGTTTAAGACCACTTGATCAACAAGGTTTCTCCTTCGTATGAGGGCCTTTGTATTACCTTGAAGTGAAAGAATTTTGTCAAGTGTTGTTCTCCTGCAACCACTAACTTTGCTAGGATATCTGCTGCTTGATTATCCTTATAGGGAATATGGGCTACTTGGCCTTCCAAGCCTTCCATGATTCTTTTTGATAGTTCTTTACACTTGGCTCATATCTTGCTTATTCATTTGAAAATTTCCAGAAAGTTGGTTGACTTCTAGCTCGGAATCACTAAGGATTTTGAACTTATGGAGCTTGATTTCCTTAATAATTCAGAGTGAAGCTAGCAACGCCTCATATTTTAGAATATTGTTAGCAGTAGGGAACTGTAAGTTGGTTGCATATTGAATTTTTATTCTAGATTAGTAGAATATTGTTAGCTACATCGATTCCTACCCCATGATTGCCATATGCACTATTTATCCATGTTCTCCATTCCTCATCTTTGCTCTATTATGTTTGATCAGTGGGAGTATTTCGGTGATGAAATCTGCCAAAGCTTGAGCTTTTAATGTTGTCCGAGGCGCATAACAGATGTCACAGTTGGACATACTATTGAATAATTGGCCAACAGTCCGGTAACTGTGGCTAATGCAAAATCTTCCACAAGGGTTGTGATAGAGATCAGGAGATATCATGCGATTAGGAGATGTCCAATACTCAAGAGTTCAACAAAACCAATGATCCTTTACAAGGTATCGGGGGCCCTATGACACGATCATGGACCAAGCGGGTGGAAGAGGCATTGCAAGATTTGATTATGGAACTTCAAGAGTAAGAGGTGATTCAACACAACTCTAACACAAGTCCTAAGCCCATGAATATCATATATCAAATGGGGATGAAGTGGGAGACATTAGTATTGGACTGACGATGTCAATAAGGGAAGGCCGCCAATCACCAAGCTAGGCCACCGGCCTTCCTATAAGCCTTTAATTGTTACGCATTTATTTTATCTCTTATGTTACTAAGCTGGGCCTATATGTATTTGGGCCGCCAGCTTATGCGATAGGACAAGATAGGATGATTATAAATAGCTTGTTTTGACAGCTGAAATGTAATTAGGTTTTATTTTATGAAAATTTATTGAGAGCACTCTCTCTTCCTTTAGTTCTAGCGAATAGAACTACTTTGGATTTCTTCATCTAACGTTTAGAGAAATCAATCTTGATAACTTAGGTTCTAAATGACAGGTTTGATTGGGGTCGGGTTACGTGCTATTCTTCGATTTAATTTTGATTCTAGGGTTCGAAACCTCTTTTGATCGTTGGGTCTTAGATCAATATCTAGGGTTCGTGTCTTTTGGTATCAGAGCCCGAAGTTCATTGAATCGGGTAAAATCTATCCTTGTTCATACTTTTGTTTATATGTTGCTTTTGAATTCCACCTTCTCTACCTTGTCTTTCAATTCCATTATTCAGTTGGTATCAAAAGAGTTTTGATTTTTTTTCCAACTACACTCTTCATTCAGCTAATAGATATTCAATTGTTGTTAATTCTGTTCAAGGAGTTTTAATTCTCCGAATTGCAAAATTCCAAGCGTGAGATTTCAGGGAAAGAATAACCTAGTTGTTTAGCGTTTTAAAAAAAAATCGTATAAAAAAAAAGGAATAGAAAATTCGTATAAAAAAAGAAAAGCAAATTCATTTAAAAAAAGGGGTTGCTGAATTTTGATTGAGTTTCTATCGATATCTTAGTTTGTTTGTTTATTTGTTTGAGTTCATTATTTTTCCTGTTACGTTTGTTCATCTTCCATTCAGAGTCCTTTGGCTTGTAGTTTTTGTTTGTCGTTAGAATTCTGAGTTGTTATGTTGGTTTATCTTAATGGTTTACTTGAAGAAATTTTGTTGAGTTAGTTCTAGAAGAAGAACTTGCAAGGGAAAAGTAAAGTGGTGAGATTAATATTGAGAGAAATCCAAAATTGTGTGATACATGAGAGAAATTTTCATCTGTGAGTGAAAACATGTGAGGGAGTGATTTGTGAGACCTTTTTATATTGTTATTACTAACGTTTTTTTTACTGTAGTAACATGTCTGATCAAAGTTTATCTGACAAAGAGAAGGGAGTAGGTGACAATAAGTTGATGTTTGATGCATTGGTGAGTGAGATGAGAAAGACGATGAGGACTGAGTTAGAACTAGTCCATCATAGGATGGATAAGATAGAGCAAAATAAGGAGCCCATAGTTAACACTTCAGTGGGTCGAAGATTTGAGAGGCACCCAAGGAGGGGAGTGACATTGGAGGAGGAAGAGGATACTGAACTAGCAGAGAATAATTTTGTGATGGGGAAAGACAATACCCAAAGGAGAGATAATAATTTGGGCAACATAAAGATGAAAATACCTTCCTTTCAAGGGAAGAATGACCCAGAATTATACTTAGAATGGGAGCGAAAAGTTGACCATATATTCGAGTGCCATAATTACTCGGAGGACAAAAAGATTAAACTTGCAGTAGTCAAATTCACAGATTATGCAAGTGTATGGTGTGATCAATTGGTTCGAAACAGGAGACGATATGGGGAGAGACCTGTCCGCACTTGGGATGAGATGAAATCTATCATGCAGAAAAGGTACATTCCTACTCATTATTATAGGAATTTACATAGAAAATTGCAAAGTTTGACATAGGAGTACAGAAGTGTAGAGGATTACTACAAAGAGATGGAAATGACCACAATTAGAGCTAAAGTAGAAGAGGATGATGAAGCTACAATGGCTAGATTCATTGGTGGAATGAATAGGGAGATCGCTGATATTGTTAATCTACAACATTATGTAGATATTGAGGAATTAATGCATAAGGTGATTAAAGTTGAGAAACAGTTGAAGGCAAGGAGTACTTCAAGGTATCATTCAGTTTCAAATTCTTCCAAATATAATTTAGCTGCCAACTTTTCATGGAAATCAAATTGGAAGAATAATAAACCATCACCAAAAACTAAGGAGGAGGAGAAGGCTAAGGCCCCAACATCTTATTTCGAAAGATCTGAAACCAAATCTATTTCTAGATTACGTGATATTAAGTGTTTCAGTTGCTAGAGATTTGGGCATATTGCATCGTAGTGTCCAAACACTAAGGCGATGATTCTTTTGGAGGATGGTGATGTGGAGAGTGTGAGTTCAGGGGATGAAGATGACATGCCCCTGTTGGAAGAATGTAGTGATGTGGATATGGAAGGTCCTATAAAGGGAGAATTTCTTATTACCAGGCGGATTCTTAATACTCAACCTTAGAATGAGGGTGATGAGGTACAATGAGAGCACATTTTTCATACCAGATGCCATGTGAATAACAAGGTGTGTAGTCTGATTATTGATAGTGGAAGCTGTACAAATGTTGCTAGCACGTTATTGGTTGATAAGTTCAGCCTGAATATTGTGAAGCAAGGTCAGCCTTAAAAATTGCACTGGTTGAGTGATTGTGGGGAGGTTAAGGTGACCAAAAGGGTATTGATTTCTTTCTCTGTAGGGAAATACCGGGATGAGGTATTATGTGATGTGGTACTGTGAATACTCGAATTTTGAGGCTCAGAAAGCCCATTTTCACAGACTGTAAAACAGCCCAGCTCGCTCGGCACTTGACATAAAGTCATTCCGGAAATATATCAATATGGTAATTGCCTAGCCGCCGGCGGTTCGGACCGTTCTCACCAGAACGTCGTGAGGAACTCAAAGGTATCTTCGAAATAATTTTCGGAGATATGGACTTCATAAAAAAGCCTTGGAACGAAAACCGAGCAAAAAGACAGCATTCCGGCAATCGCAACCGCAGGTCACCGCGGTTATGACCGCAACACACCGCGGTCATAACAGCGGGAACACCGCGGTCATAATCGCGGGAACACCGCGGTCATAACCGCGGGAACACCGCGGTCATGACCACGGAAGTACCATGGTCATGACCACAGACTATTGTGGCCATAACCGCAGGCCTACCTGCGGTCATGACCGCAGTCACAACCACAGGGGACCACAACCGCAGCCGCAGCCCACCGCTGTTGTTACCACAGTCACAACCGCAGGGCACCGCGGTCGAGCCAAATTTTACCTATAAAAGGCAGTTTTCAGCATGGTTTTCAGTACACCTGCCTTGAGTTATCGAAGATCACTCTTCCTCCTCGCTTCTTGCGATTCTTTACTGCTTCTCTGCATACATACATAGCATTCTTGTCTGAGTTTTGATCACTCTTTAAATTAAGCTTTAATTTGAGATCAAGCAAGCTGAAGCTCCGCAGTGGAAGACTTCTACACCAGGTACACATTACTGAAACCCTATCTATTTCAATTCAAGCATTAATGCATCTTGTGAGTAGAATATGATACATGCATTCCATATAGTTAAGCAAATTTATTCAGAATCCATAAAGGAATGCATCTATTTTGGCCCATAAGGCCCATGAATCAATGTTAGCCCATAAGGCCCATGCATCTATTTTGGCCCATAAGGCCCATGAATCAATGTTAGCCCATAAGGCCCATGCATCTATTTTGGCCCATAAGGCCCATGAATT
>CAOGCB010438635.1:0-16114 GCA_948266635.1 Cnidoscolus chayamansa | reverse complement strand
ATTTTCTACTCAAATTGATGGGTACGTTTTGTTTTTTGTCTTACAATTTGACACTGACTGTAACTTGAACTTGAAATCTGATAGTCATGGAGATGACTCCAGTACCAATAAACTAAATGTTATTGATGATGAGTAGCTTCTCATAATATGATTTCTTTCACAAATTTGTTCCAGATCCTTGATGTTGAAACGTTTCCATTTGTCCTTAATATACTAACCGATGGTGATACTACTGAACTTGTTTAAATTGTTGTTTTGTAGTAATAATTTATTAAATAAAAATTATAATAACTAAATATGCAAATTTTACTGATTCATTTTTATTTAACTGTTATGACTTTTATGGATTAGTGTTAAATATATATATATATATTAATTGTTTTGTTCAGGTGTTTAACTGTAAATATGTAATCCAACCTCTTATTTTGTGAGAGAGAAAAGAATAGAGGAAGAAATAGATAAAGTGGTTCTGGTATGCAACATTGCTAGTTCTAAAAAGAGTAAACATGTAGCAGTAGCATAACTAATTGACTAAACCTTTTGAACCTAAGAGGTCTGAGGAGTAGTCATATTAGAGCTATCTCGATGAAAAACCCCTTCACTACTATAAACTTTTCCAGCGAAATCTCACTTGTCAGATTCCACAAATATATTTGAGATTTATGATTCTAGGTAAAATTGATTTAGGATTATGAGATCATTTTCTATTAGATAGGAGAGATCGTTGTGCAAAATATATTTCTAAATAATTACCTCAGATTCTATATTTATAGGAAAGAGAAATCATGTAAAATCTTATTTATATAAATGATATTTTTTTCATATTTTTTTAGCTGTTCTGATGGATTGGTTGCTCGGGACCATAATCAATAAAGTTTTTGAGAATGATTTTGAACTAATTTATGGCTTATTAAAAGTAAAATGTGCTTTGGTGAGATTTTTCCGATAAAAAAAAAAAATTATAATAATCATTTTGATAATGATCTTAGTGATATTACTTTTTCAGCCTGAATTAATAAAATATAATTTATTTTATATATATACACATATTTTTATCATATAAAATAAATATTTTAATCATTTTTATAATATTTCATTTTTATTTATTTTTGTCATATAAAAAATTATTGATGGATAAAATTAATTTAAAATAAATTTTTTTTATAATTAATAAATATAATGAATAATATGTTCAAAATAAAAAAATAAAAGAGAATTTTCTAAAATTATAGCTCATAAAAAAATATAGTACATATTAGCTATTAATTGCATTTAAAAAAATTTAAAAAAATACAAATTAAATATTTAAAAATTAAATAGTTAAAAGAAATATGAAATGAAAAGATTTAGGAGTCAGATTTTTAGAAAAACTGTTATAAAGATTTTTTTGTCTGTAATGGTATGATAATTTCAAGCTTTTTCAATAATCTATTTTTTCCCAGTGCTATAAAAAATGGTTATAGCATGATGATGATTCTTCTTATTTTAAATATGATGAATTTTCACTAAGATTCAGTGGGAATCTTAGACCTCTAAATCTGTATATACTAAGATCCAACTAGGATTTAGATTTTTAAGTTTTCTGGTCAATTTGAATATGCGTGATTCTGATGAGTAAATTCTGAATGAGTTTTAAACATAACGAAAATGAGTTTTCATAAAGTAATGGTCACTGTTTATGGACACAAACTTAAGTGATCTATTTATGACCAGAATCATACCGAAACCGTAAAATATAGTGTTAAAAATTAGAAAATATAGTGTTAAAAATTAGGATTCAAATATTTGGGCAAAATTGAAAAGTTAGAATTGAATTAAATTAGTTTCATCAGTTCATACAATTTTGATTTTTAGTTTGATTTTAATTTTTAAATAAAAAGTAAAAAAAAATCAAACCAACTAATTTAAATAAATAAAGTTTGCTTTTATTAAAGTCCAATCCATGTATATTAACTCAACCATTCTCACTCTCCCCAATCAACACTACAGAAAATAAATTATTATTATTATAACAATTACAGATCAACATTTCTCAAATTTTGTGGCAAATACAAATTACTGACAAGTTGACAAAAACATTCTGTCTACTATTTTAATCATAAGATAAAAATTATTAATTTTATGCGTTGTATATAAATTTACTGACTAAAAAATATAATAAGTAATTTTAGCAAAATCATTGGTAGTTTGTATGAGAGTTTTGATAGGCTAATTAGAAATTACAAACAAATTATCAATGAAAGGTCGTAGGTTATTATTGACTATTTGGGTCTCGTAAGTAATTATAGAGCTGATAATTTTTGATATGATTCATTTACATAATACGAAATAACACGTAGTTAAGCGAATTTTAATTTATATTAAAAATTTAAGTCTAAATGAGTTAGATTTGTTTAATCAGATTAGACTCACAATAATTCATTTATTTAAGTTTGTAAATAGTTAAAATATTTTATATTAATTTATTAAATATATTAGAAATATTATGATTTATTTATTTATTTTAATTAAATTTATTAAATAATTAAATTTATTTAAAATAATAATATTTTGAAAATATTATAAACTTCTACATATTAAAATAAATAAATTAAAATATTTTATTAAATTTAAAATTAGTAGTTAATGTTATATTTAAAAATATTAATATTATATATATAATTAATTTTAAACATTAAAAATCTATATTTTAATATTAAATATAAAACATAAAATCATAATATCCATTTTATTCTATTTATATAAATTTAATTAATTTATAAATATTTAAATTTAAATAAGTAAATATTAATATTACCTTTTATAATATTATTTTATTTTAATTTATTTTAATATATTAAATAAATTATATTATAAAATTAAAATAATTATTTATTTAAATAAATTAAATATGTAGAGTAAGATTATATAATATAATAATAATATAATTATTTAAATAGATTATATAAGTTAACATATATAACATGTTTAATAAACATGTCTAAATTAGGATTGAGTATCTTGATACAAATTAATTAATAAATTATATTTAAATTAATTATTTTAATATTATAAATATATATTGACAGGATACAATAATTCAAATTGTTAGTTCTTAATAATTACTTGGGTGCAAATTTCATAAAATATAAAGGATTCGCTGCTAAATTGATTGTAGAAAATTATAGGCCACTATCAATTGAATATGTGGTAGGTATTTACATAAAAGATTCCTTAACTTATCAATAATATGCTACAAAATTACCTGACAACTTTATTATCATATCGATTATCAATCAGGTAAAATATCACTCATAACTTGAATATTTACATACGAAATTAGCTTAATTGGTATTTTTTTAGATTATTTATTTGATTGAGAAATAATTATTATCAATAATAATTTTAATTATTACAAATTTTATATTACAATTTCGATTATTAAAATTAATTTACAAAAATAAAATCACATACAACATAAGTAATATATAAAAAATAATAATATTCGTTTAATGTAAAATTTAAGGTTCATAATATTTAAAATATATTATCTATAATAATAATAATGACAATGATAGAAAAAATAACTAATATATAAAATAAAAATTATTATAATATCTCATAATAAAGCAGTTGTAAACTTTTGAGTAATGTAGTTATCTCTTTCCTTATATTACTTTCCCTTTAATCCATCTTCAAATAAAATTTCAAATATAATTCCTCCGTCTGATGTGATGTAGCTTATTAGAGCTTGTCAATTTTTTAGACAATCTGTTTATACGACAAGACACGTAATTAAGCGGATTTAAATTTACATTAAATGGGTTGGATCATAAATGGGTCAACTCATTTATGATACGATAAAAATATAGGTCTAAACGGGTTGACCTACTTAACTCGATTAAATACGCAATAATCTATTTATTTAAATAGGTTAATAATTAACATATTTTATATTGATTTATTTACATATGTTATAGATGTTATGATCTATTTATTTAAATTAAATTTATTAAATAATTAAATTTTATTTAAAATAATAATATTTTAATGTTAAACATACATTTGTAAATTATAAAATCATTTCATTCACTTTATTTTATATAAATATATGTAAATTTAGTTGATTTATAAATATTTAAATTTAAATACTAGTTATATAGATATTAATATTATAGGTAAATAATATTATTTAATTTTAATTTATTTTAACATGTTAAATAGATTATATTATGACACTAAAATAAATATTTATTTAAATGAATTAAACGTGTAATGGCATGTTACATGATATAATAATAATTTAATTATTTAAATGTGTTAGATGGGTTAACATGTTTAACCTGTTTAATAAATATGTCCGAATTAAAGTTGAGCATTTTGATACGATTAATTAAATGAATCGGGTTCGGATTAACCATTTTAATATTATAGATGTATGTGGACACGATATGTTTATGACCCGTCAACATGAACTGTCAACTCTATAGTTTACCTTTCTTTTTCGATATGCTTTTCCAACTCATATATTTGTTGGTGTAAAGCAATATCTTGAAGGTCGGATGACGAAAACGACTTCTCCAAGACCATAAACTTTAAATCTCTTTTTACATCCAGCATCATCCAAGTTATTATTGATGTTATTGCATACATTCGATGAGATTTCCCCCCACTAGTCATAATAGTATCCTAAATATTTAAAATAATTATAATTAAATTTTAATATCATATATATAAAAAAAATTATTCTAAGTAGTTAGATTGGCTATATACATGTATTTGTTTGTATTTTTTTTATATATAAAAGTTTTTTTATCATAGTTTCCAGTATAAATATGTACAAATAACTTATTAGCAATCAACTTTCTATTAAGTTCTTACGAGTATATATATAAGTTAGTGATGAAATATATAAAAAAGAATATAAAAACGTATAGGGTTTTTTTTATATATCTTTACATATCATCTTGTAAGAAATTAGCATAGTTCATCGATAAAATTTATTTTAATATTATATTAATTTCACATGAGATACTTACATTTTTTCAGACCATTTAACATATGATATTATTCCACTTGTATGATTAGATGGTCTATGAGCATTTGTAGTAATACAACGATTTCTCAAATTTTGCTGACTTACAAATGACCTCAAGATCATTCAAATGTTATTCCCATAGTCTCCATGCTTTTTTGGTCGTATATGAAAACTTCTTTCTTGTATTTTTGAAATTCATCATAATATCTTTATAAAGTTCTGTATTCTTCACTTTACATGCAGTCTTTATCGTTGCATTAATAGTAAAATCCCAAAAGTAAGATTTCTAAATATTTTTATAAAATAATACTATTATTAACTTAAATTAAAATTATTTTTATAATATAAGCAAGAAAAAATTATTACCTTTAAATTCTTTCTAATAAAAATCTTTTATCTCTTCAATCTTTGAAGCCATTATTGATTAACTGACAACACATGGAACTACTCAGTAGCAGTACCGCAATTTTGATGAGTCACTATCGCAATTTTGATGGGTCACTATCGCAATTTTGGTGGGTTACTACCGCATTATAATCACTTCATATTTAATCGAAAATCTATCATAATATCTCCTACAATATCTGTATAAAACGATGCCGTTTTGATTTAAAATTAAAAAAAAAACTAAAACAATATCATTTTGACATTAAATTAAAAAAAACTCACAAGTACCATCGATACTACTCTAAACTTTTTTCAATCGCCGGTGAAACATATATCAAGATTGGTCCCACCCTGCGTACGCCCTTAAAATATATATATATTTTTTTTTTTTTTTCTTACATGCATTGTTTAGGTTATTTGGTGGATCAGTGCGTACTAAATTCTCAAGTAAATAGGAAGGACGTGAACCATACGAGCAAACAGGTGAATTATATATATATATATATATATGTTTTCTTGCATGCATTGTTTAGGTTATTTGGTGGATCCAGGACGTACTAAATTCTCAAGTAAATAGGAAGGACGTGAACCATACGAGCAAACAGGTGAATCATATTGACAATTACTCCAACATTAGACTGCATTTATGGATGTGATTGCGGTGTCCGGTGGGTGCTCCTACATTCATGTCATGGGAGTCACCAATAATATATCTACATCTAATTAGGTATGTAAGTTAACACACATATTAAAAATATTTATTTGATAAGATATCTCTTGTTTTATTAAAAAATTTGACATAATCTCTTTAAAATTAGATGTTTTCTAAAATTTCAACAACATAACATGCAATTAAAATAACTGCATCCTCTTCACTAAGAATACTTCATTGCTTAATAGATCGATCCGTTACGAACATGATTTAATCTCAACGTGATAAATTGAAATACCTATAACTAAAATAAAAAATAAAATCATAGCTTGTATATTTATCACATATTTCTTATGAGAAACTCATAATAAACCTTAATTATATTATAATAAATATTAACATCATTATATATATATATATATCAAATAATATATTAATTCGACTGTTTAATTTAAATTTTTCATATCATTAAAAGAGAAAATGTGAAAAATAGAAATATAATCACTATCATCATCATACTCTAGAAAATCATCATATTAATTTTCTTCGCTTTTATTGAAGTATTAAAATTTCTTTATGTCTAACTCTTTTTCTTCTCGGTCTTCTTTTTCAACAATGGTGGTATCCTAAGGTTCACTATTTGAATTATTTAAGAGTTCAATTTAGTCGTATTGTACATTAATATCAATATGAAAAACTTTTGCTTCCACTCTTGAAATGCTTGATTAGATATTTGGATTGTTGGAGTTGCACTTGACATGATGATTATAAATTTAGACTTCACTCAAACTAAGATAAGGGATGTAAACCATTGCCCGCACGGGCTTAGCTCAGTGGTAAGCAAGTGGCAGAATTGGTACAAGGGATGTAAACCATTTGTTCAACTTGTAAAACAAGTATTCATATTTATTTATAATTTTTATCAGTGATTAGTGTCCATTAAATTATAGTATTTGTGAATCTTAACACCGACATTTTCCTTAAATAGCCAATTTCCTCTAAAAATCAACCTAACATCCACCGTGAACCGAACTAAATCAAATCGGCATTTTATTTTTCAAAATTTTAAAAAATTTTAATTATTAGTAATTACTGTTAAATTTGATTTGAAGCTGAAACATTACATAACCCTAATTAAAACTAAGTACATGTAAATGAGTTTTTTAAGACAGCTAGACATCCCATGTAAGTGTATTATCATAGTTTTACCAAGTCCTCTTGTGAATGAATTTTTTTTTTTTTTTTTGATAAAAATAAGGTTCATGTATTTTTATAGTAAAATGAAGTTTAGGGTGAAAATAAAATAATATTTTATTCAGCACTACTGAATTATTGAAATTTCCAAGTCTTTGGTTTTCATCTTTCTTGGAAATTTCTCAAGTCTTCATTGACTCTTCCAAGTCTTTAAAGGAAAAGGATTGATGTTGAGATGTTCTTTTTTCTATTTTATTTATTTTGTCCAACCATATTTGATTTTTTTTTGCAAATATATCCATATTTTTATGTTATAAAATTGAGTTTAAATTTTAATTTTAATTAATATTCAATTTTATTAAAAATATATAATTCAGTTAATTTTAAATTTTTATTTAAATTAATTTTAAAATATTCCAAATTCAATTTAACCTAAAATTATAAAAAAAATAAAAAAAATTAATACAACTAAATTGTTTACATATCTCTAATAATTTCATGAATGCAATTAAATAGTTAGACTTAGTTGATTAAGGGTGTGATGAATCGGGTCGATCCGAGTTTTAAACAACTTTAATTTAATTCATTAAATTTTTTAAGCTCAATCCGAACTTGAATCGTTTAAGTTGAATATCTAAAAATTTAAATTTATTTCATTTAATAAATGAGTCAAGACGAGCTGAGTTTTTATTGAATAAATTTCAAATAAATTTTTATTTAAAAATAATAAATTTTTCTAAAAAAGTTTATATTATTATGATTTTATTTTAAATATAATAATTTTAATTAAACTAGCATATTCACGAGTTTAACAAATTAATATTTATAAGTTTAAATTTAATTTTTTACTAAATAAATTTAAAAATTGAACTCAAAATTAACTTATTTAAAAAATAAATCGAGCTTTTATTGAGTCAAACCTCGAATAATTTATAAGAAATTTTATTTATTCACAACTCTAGATATAATATTTTATTTTTTTAGCATTCATTACCAATTTTCTTCAAGTTAATGAAATTTTCTTTGATTATTTTCCTTCATTATTACTTCCCTTCTTACTCATGATATGGTGCAAAGACTCATCCATTGCTACCTTTTTCTTCATTGGTTTCTTGTGTTTAAATTCAAAATTAACAATTCTAAAGATAGTGACTTTAAATCTCCAAGAGCAAGTGAAGAGATTTACTTATATACACTATATTTATTCATTATTTTTAAAATTAACTTATTTGGTCTTGCAATTTTATTTTTAATAAATAGATTATTCCATCTAATTTGGATTAATTAGTGTTAGATCATAAATTATTATTTAATTAATTTTAAATATTATAATTAGTATCTTCATTTTTCCTTTTAAGTGATTATAAATCTGAAGAATGGAATTGAGAATAATTCTTCCTCACTTGAAGAGAGATGAAAACCATAGCTATGAGTTTCTCTATGCTTACCTCTCCATGTTCGTGGTCTCAACTTTCATGGCTTCACAGTGCTGCAACGTTCTTTGTCCTCATGACCTTATTTTATGAAAACAAGGTTTCTTGCTCCAAACCTGACATCCTCAATTACCACGAGAACTGTGCCAAGATTGTCCCTGAATCTCCACCTACTTCTTCTGAATTCACCACTATCCCTTTTCCTCCAAACCAGGAGGGTTACTTCCTTGGTGGGGATGAGATATTTAGTCATTTGAACTCGAGCTTGAACTCAAGCTTGAACTCAACTAAATATTATCGCTACTCCTCTTCAGGTGACAGGAGGACCCTATTGTTTCGCACTCATCACGTCCACAACACTGATCTTGATGGGGTCTACAAGGTTCAGGCGAGCTTGATTCTACAACCCTCAACGAGTAGCTATTATGTGGAGGATTTTACATACAGCTATTCGTATTCTCCACAGGTCATTTCTAGTTGGTCTGAAAGGGGTGTTTTGAGTTTGCAACTTGATGGGTTCTGGTCCAAATCTACTGGGAAGCTTTGTATGGTGGGATCGAGTTCTACTCACCCAGAGGAAAGTAAAGCTCGTGTTCTTCATGTTCTTCTTAAGCTTAATGATGTTAAGAGTGAAAATGGAATTAATAGTTTGATTAGAGGAGCATTGGAGAGCTTGAACTCTGCTGATGATTCGAGTTATTTTGAACCAATTTCGATCTTGATGTTCCCTCTAATGAATTACAAATACAAAGAGGGTTCCAAAGATCCTGATTCTGTGTGTACTGGTGAGATTGATACTGCTAAAAGTTCTCTCGTCTTACCACTGAGTACATCAATTTGCTCAGTGTTTTCGAGGGGAAGCAGTAGCAATTCGTTCCAACTAAGGTATTCAAGTGGTTGTGATTCTGGAAAGAATTGTCATCCTTTTGGTGAGGGTGTTGGATTCTTGCCTGCAATTATGTTCATGAGAATAATTCGATGTTCAGATGACAGACCAAGTCTGAGATTTCTGTTAGAATTTCCTAACAGTAGCTATGCTGATTATCGTCTCCCCTTCCTCCCAAACACAACATTTGCTGCAGAAGGATCATGGAACTCCAAGAAAAATCAGCTGTGTGTTGTTGCTTGTCGAATTTTGACTGCAGCAAATTCTTTGGATAGTTCTGTTATTGAAGATTGCTCGGTAAGGATGAGCTTAAGATTCCCTTCTGTTTGGTCAATCAGACAGAGCAGTGCTATTGTCGGACATATTTGGAGCAACAAAGGTTCAAGTGAATTGGGTTACTTCAAGAAGATCAGGTTTCAAAGTTACAGGGGTGATCTACTTGGGCTTCCAGGGCTGAAATATGAGTATACATTCATTGATAGAGCAAGAAACTTATGTCTAGAGAACCAGCCTGCTAGAAACAAAGAAAGCAAATACCCAGATGCAAATTCAAATGACATACAATTTGATATGGCTGTCAAGAACTCCAGTGGAAAAAGAATTGGATGGGGCTATGCAAGCACCCTCTTTATTGGTGATCAAATTCGAATGCAGAGAATGTATTCCAGGTCATTGAACAGCACAAGCAACTCTCTGGATGAAGCAAAAACTCAGAAAATCAGCCCTGTGAACATCAGCTACAGAATGAATTTCCCACCATTCAATTCCACTTTGAATGATTATTCTCAAGTTGAGATTTTTGCCGAGGGAACTTATTATCCTGAAACAGGAGCTATGTGTATGGTGGGCTGCAGATATCTTGGCTCAAACAATCAGACAGATGATGATTTGATGGATTGTGAACTTCTTTTAAATATTCAGTTTCCTCCAGTAGATTCAAACAATTATATCCAGGGAACCATGAAGAGCACAAGGAAAGAATCTGATCCTCATTACATACAACCTCTTTCATTTTCTGCAGTTTCCTTCTACGGTCAATATGCAAGGAAATCGATATGGAGGATGGGTTTGGAGATCATTATGTCTTTGGTCTCTAATACCCTGGTATGTTTCTTTGTGGGATATCAAATATTCTATGTGAAGAAGCGTCCCAATATGTTCCCATACATCTCACTTCTCATGCTGATGGTACTTACTCTCGGGCACATGATTCCTCTTCTGCTAAACTTTGAAGCCTTGTTCTTCTCGAATCAAAATGGTCAAATTTACCTGCGAGGGAGTGGAGGATGGGTTGAAATGAATGAAGTTATTGTAAGGGTGGTGACAATGGTAGCATTTCTGCTGCAAGTCCGACTTCTGCAGCTTGTATGGTCTGCACGGTGGGCTGATGGAAACTTGAAGACCTCCTGGATTGCTGAGAAGAAGACACTTTGTGTGTCTTTACCATTATATATAGCTGGAGGCTTGATTTCTCTCTATGTGAATTGGGGGGATTATAACTTTGGCAAGGATAAGAATTATGCTTTCATGAACAGTCACCAGCATTCTCTCTGGTTGGACTTGAGGTCTTACGCTGGATTGGTACTTGATGGTTTCCTTCTCCCTCAAATCATCTTCAACATTTTCCACAAGTCGAAAGAGAATGCTCTCTCTTGCTTCTTCTACATAGGGACTACACTTGTGCGTTTGCTACCACATACATATGATCTTTGCAGGGCTCAATACTACAGTGATGATTTCGATTGGTCTTACATGTATGCCAATCCTGCTACAGATTATTACTCCACTGCTTGGGATGTGATCATTCCTCTAGGATGTCTGCTATTTGCTGCTATCATATCCTTTCAGCAGCGCAATGGTGGTCAGTGTTTCCTGCCGAAAAGATTTAAGAAACTGGAAGGGTATGAGAAGGTGCCAGTTACTAGTGAACCATAAGGAGTGATAAACTGAATTTTTCACTTTTTGCAGTTTGCGACTTTATGACTGATCTTTTTTTTCCCCCTGGCTTTCCTGGTAAAGTTTGCAGAATCATTAGGCCTGCTGCTGCTTGTGCACTTACATTGAAATAATTTCTGATGTATTTTGTGCTTTTGCTTCCATCACTCTTCATTCTGGATTCCTGCTCTTTGATTTGTTTACTTGCTAAAACAGTTTTATGCTTACAAGTTGGGAGGCAGTGAACTTCTCTCTGAATCTAATATCACTCACAGCTTTACACAACAATCAAACATATTCCAGACTATCTTATATATCTTCCCTAGGAAACAGCATACGGCCCTTCTGCTACAGAAACTAAAAGAAAAAACAAGGAAACAACGCTCATGGGAATTTTGTTCTAGATGTGTTGTCATCTTGATCATCCAAAATAACTTTAACTCCATTGTTTTTTAGGGTATTAACAATAGCCCAGATCTTGGTTTGATTTTTAAAACCTTTTTTCTCAATCTCTTTATTTAGATTGACATGAATTCCTCTTCCCTGTCCCTGTTCAAGACCGTCCACCTTGAGCCGCATGGCCAACACCTCTCCAACAACTGTTGCTGCTTTGGCATTGCAGGACCGACCGCATTCAAGTGCATTCTTGACGGAATGCTCAACTGTTGATGCTGTTGCAACAATCCTCCCATTGTCTCTGTCCACAACATTTGCTGTAATGTACTTCAATGATATGAACAATCTCAACCCGTACCTTTTCAAAACAGTCATTCTTTTAACATTCCTGACATTATTGTTTCGCAACAAAACAATTATCAGTCATAGAAATTTATCATCTTTACCAGCAGTAAATACAGAATGAAATAATCAGCATATCCCAACAAAAGAATAAAGAAAATGCTCATTTCATTCTTTTCCAAATTTGAACTTCATACAAGCCTTCATGTGCCGATCCAAACTGGTTTGGGACTAAAGCTTGTTGTTGTTGTTGTATACAAGCCTCCATGTACCACCATGTCTATATTAGCTGCTAAAAGCATAGAAATTATATGGTTTCTTAAATCAAGCATAATTTCAAAAGATTCGACATGCGATAACATTCAAATTTATCTCATGCAACTAAATAACACATGTGCACAGGCATTGCTTCTGCACTTATTTTGTTAGTCACCTGAAATTGCTGTCATCACCAAAGCCCAGAAAATTTTTCATTAATGGAAAAAGCATAGTGCTGAATAACCAGTTCTTGATATGCTTTTGGCATAACATATCAAGTTGTTCAGACTCGAAGCTTACACATACTAACCTGAATATATAATAGAGGTAATGAAGACTTTCTATCTGGCTCTTACCAGAAAGACTGCACACATCTTTAATATAATTCTAAAGGCATGCTAGCCAAGATCATGCAAATAAACACCATTACAAACTCAATGTGAATGTTCATTATTGTATAGCCAGCCTATTCCGCAAGGTTAATTAGGAGTGTGCCAAATATGTATCAAGTTTCAAATTGTGGAAAAAAAATGTAACATGTTTATACAAGGAACAGATTATGAAGAATTAGGAATGAGTACTGAATATACGTGTTGTTCCATGAGATCACTTCAAAAGTTTCATAGCCACTGGTTTTGAAATCTCATTAACTGTTAGTAAGTCCACAACAACCCTACATGCTAAATTGGAAGAAAACTTTCCAAATTAATAGAATCAATTCTTCAAACCACCTCCCAAATTAACATCTGAAGAGTAAACATTCAATAAGAAGCAAACTGCAGCCCATCTCAACACCATCCCATCAAGAAAAAAGAACTTAATTTAAGGTATCTGAAAAAATGCAAAATAAATGAATGGGATGAGCATATGTTGTATCCTTTTTGGAACTAAAATTCTCATGGAAATGCATAACAATGTATTCACTCTAATTTTATGACCTTACAGTTTATGGCAGCTAGCGTATAAGCAAAGAGGGGGTACAGCTATATACATACATTAAGCTAGGTTCTCTTAGCTGCAATGAAGCAGTCTCTATAAATAGTGAAGCTCCTGAAGCAGCATATATGAAACCGTACGTAAAATTAGACAGAAAAATTGAAACCGCAAAGCAATATCAAAGACACGAGTCTTGAATAAACAGAAACTATCCTTATCATTACAGATGCAAGTTAAATATTGAATCACAACACATAAAAATAGAAAGCAATATGAAACCCAACGTGCAAATTAGCTCAGCACTATGCTTTCTTTCCTTACCATAACCTTCTTAATGTTACACTAAGCTTAGAAAAATGGAATACCCAACTAAGTAAAACCCCTAAAAGACCATTAATTTACCCGAAATTCCGAATTTTCCTATCGTTTCCCTCGCTTTCTCTAAAACCAACCACACTCCAGAACACAAAGCACTAGAAAATGCAAGTGGGCTAAAAAGAAACCAAAAAATTACCTGATTAGGGATTATAAAAGCTAACACTCCGAGTGAGAACAAGGAGAAAACCGACCAGAGATCCGCAAAGAATGAGAGCAGCATCAAAACGACGTTGTTTGATTGAGGCTAGGCTGAATAAATGTGAAATAGGAATCACCACAACGTCGTCGTTTCGAAACCGACCTCAGCCACACAGCAAACAAAGTTCAGGTACGATACGCAACTTCATGCGGCCTAAGTTTTGTGTTAGAGAAATCTCAACTAAATAACGACCGTACACGTTTCATCCCTTCACTTCTCTCTTCTATAAATACCCAAAACCCCACTTGTAAGCAAACCCTATTTCCTTTCTCTCAAACCACGTAACTCGAACCTATTCGCTAAAGAGAGAAACCCTAGATCCACAGATCTATCCTCTCCTCTTCTATCCAAGGTTTGCTTTCTATCTTGATTTGAATCTGTGGATTTCTCTGTGTTTTAGCTGCTAATTTTTGGTTTTAAAAGGTCTTGAGGATGGTGTCCGACGCCAGCAAGAAAAAGGCCGCACAGAAGAAGGCGGCGGCCGCTGCCAAGAGGGGTGGAAAGTCAGCTGCATCGTCAAAAGCTGCTGCTGCTTCGGCTGATAACGGAAGTGTAGACATGTTGTCGAGTGGGGTCGGTGCTATTCAGATATCGGATCGGACTTGTACTGGCGTGCTATGTTCTCATCCCCTTTCCAGAGATATTCGCGTAAGTTGATTGCCATCGATCTCTCTGTATTTACTACAAATATTCCTGTAATGTGATGTTTTATTTATTTCTCGTTTATTATTATTATTTTTTGTGTTTTTTTTATTTGTTATGTATAGTTTTTCAGCTTTTTATGGAATTTCTACGGTTCTTGTTGTAACAATATCTTATTGCATACTAGAAAAGATCTGAACTCTTTTTTTTAATGTATACCTGATTCATTTTTTCCCAAATAATAGTTTTTGGAATCAAATAATGATGAGTATATAAAATCTCCTACATGAATTTATTGGATTACATATGATGTTGCCTACCGACAGGCTTTTACTCCCTAAAAAGAAAAGTAAGGAACAAGAGAGAAGCCATTTTGTCCCAGTTCTTATGTGTTGGATGTAATGCCTTTAACCTGTGCATGTGGTGAACTGGCGCTGTATGGCATGCCATAAATGATCACTGATAAATTAAATAAATTAAATAAAATGTTCTCATAAATAGATGTGTTCCTACACTGATATCTTAATTATGCACATAGAAAAATAGCAGCACAACACGATATATAGGGTTTTTAAGATAGTGTGAATTATGTTGGCATAATGAGTCTCACTACTAGCTTATTGTTGCTAGCTTGGTGTACCTAGACAATTGCCTACCCGAGCGGCTGGGTCTGTCACCAGGGGCATTCTGCCAACTCTTGATGCCTCCTATAGTTAGTAGAAAATTTTCCTTGTGAATATAAGCAATTGTTCATCCTTGTGGCACTGCTTAGAGGAGGTAATATTGGCTATTGAGTGATAAGGAACTTGTGCTTATACATGGAGTTGAATTTTTTTAATAGAAAAGATATTGGTATATGAGTTAACTTGTCTGCTTATTGCAGATTGAGTCTTTATCAGTTACTTTCCATGGACACGATCTCATCGTTGATTCTTTGCTTGAGCTTAACTATGGCAGGTTTGTTAATCCTACCTTCTTTCTCACTCAAGTACTTATTACTCTGCATAACAATTGGTTGATGGATTTTTTTGTCTGTTAATGATCAGACGATATGGATTGCTTGGATTAAATGGATGTGGGAAATCAACACTCTTAACTGCAATAGGTTGCCGTGAGCTCCCAATTCCAGATCACATGGATATATATCACCTCACGAGAGAAATTGAAGCTTCTGACATGTCTGCACTTGAGGCTGTTATTAGCTGTGATGAGGAGAGGTTGAAATTAGAGAAGGAAGCTGAAATTTTAGCAGCACAGGTATGTTGATGTTCCTAAATGACTTGACTGTTTGGGCTGTTTGGTTCAACATAAGATGCGGTTGAGATTGGAATGAGATTGGGTAGGAATTGAATGTGATTCTCCCATATGGGAAATTGGAGTAAAACTCATGAAATGTTGATATGTGGCAGATGTTCTAAAATAAGCAAATATAAAATATAATTTCTAGAAGAACTTTTTT
>CAOGCB010438586.1:0-18732 GCA_948266635.1 Cnidoscolus chayamansa | reverse complement strand
AGTTGTCCTGATATATCTTGATACCACCACCTCATGAATCTCTTTCAGATTTACAAATATCACTTTGTATCTGGTTTCATGATTCTTCAGTCATCTCAATTCTCATATGGTGAACCACCCTTCTATGTATTCATATTGTTTTCCCTAAATGCTGTCCTGCAGTTGGATTTTGGCGGTGAGCCATCTTTCTCTATGTTCATATAGTTTTACAGGGGTTTAAATACAACATTTTTTAATGATAAAGGAACCCTTCTAGGTTTATAATCAAAGTGACCAGCATAAGCAGATTTTAGAAACCATCTCTTTCCCATTAATTAGACCAGGTAGAAAAGAAGTTTCATTATCTTAGCTCTATTAAATATCTAAAATTGGTGACTTAGTACATGAAAACAATCCCACATTTGTAGTCTTTGGGGAGGCTTTATGTGCACAAACTTTCCCCTGCTTTATACAGAGCCTGTTTCCATTAGTCTGAATGAGTCCATGACCAAATGGAATAATTTTACTGATAAATCAAAATCGTCATCTATTGGATGTATGCTATTGGATAATACCTGGCAATAGTTTGCATGGTGGCCTAGTTCTATGTCATGTTCATATTGACATGCTGGATCTACACATCTTCTGAGCCACTTCATCTTTGACCTCATTGGTTTTCCCCAAATGAGCAGTCTTTATAAAGTTCTTCAGTCTTTTTTCTTTTTGGCTCTTTACATTTTTATATTTTTCGCAGCATCTCAGTTTGAGTGAACTTTGTGTGCATTAGTTAATTAGAACCTGCATTTTTGTCTTCAATTTGTTGCAGGTGGAGAATAGGAATCTTCCAAGCATGCCAATAGATAAAATGCTTTCTGGGCGTCTCAGAATCCAGCTAAATAAAACTAATCTTTATCAAAGATGGAGTATGCTTCTGGGAAATACATATGGTGTTTGGCCAACAACCAGATGAGAATGGAAAGCTTTGCTTTATTAATATTATTACTATTAATATTATTATTCTTTTTTCTTGAGCCTTTGGTTCACTTGTACTAGTATATTCTGTGTGTTTTTCTTTCCTCCCTTTATCAAATGAAAGAAAAAAAGACAAGAAAAAGAAGAAAGGAAGAAACAAAGAAAAGAAAAAAAGAGAGAAAAGTTGAAAGAATATAGAGTGCAATTTTATTGCATTAGATTTTAAATAAATCAGAGAATTAGTAAAATCAGAGATTTTAAATCTGATTCTTTTTTGCAGGCATTCCAGAATGTGTTGGATTCGTATTTGGGAGTAAACTTTGATGTGGAAAAACAATCAATTGGATAAGACGTTTAGTGGTGAAAGAATTGGTCCAACTGGTGATATGTAAAGAGTCAATCAGTGCATTCCCACAGGACAGAAGAAGCATTCTGTCGCCATCGGTACTTTTACGTGTGAGCCATCCACAATTTTGTATAAATATAAATCATTGCTAACTTTGAATAATGATGTATATATCAGCTGTCAATATGCCACCACACCATCCAAGTTCTTTGACTTTAATGATACTTCCACAACCAATTCTTTATAAATTTTGTACAGTCTTAACTTACGAAAAACACGTTTCTGTTCCCTGATTTGGATTCGAATGGTCCATCAAGATTTTAACAGCTAAGAATAGCATATTCAGAGGATGGGTGCTTGTATCATTCTCAAATATTAGCAAATTTCCCCAGACACTCGTCTGACGGGTTTAAATTTGAGCAAAACTGGTGGCAGTGGTGGGTTAGGTAATAATCTTCCATTAAGAGCTGAGGAGATAGCTTAGTGTATGGCAAATGGCTATTAGCCTTGTAGAAACTTGGATGCTTTTCATTTGTGAGAATCACTAGTAGTTTGTCTTTTAGGTTGTCCTTTCTCTCTATTTGTTCCATTTTATGTTTATTAACATTCTTGCTAGTTGCAATCATCTTTATCAAAATATGAGAGAATAAAAGGCAAAAATGTCAACAAAAATGTTGTTGCGAAGAACCCATCAAGACGCAATTATACTGGAAGATTCCACAGAGTTGCTTGTTTCTTTATTTATTCTCAATTGAATGGCGATTACTCGAGAGGGTTTGTGGAAAAAAAGTGGGTTGCATGGGGATTTGCAGAATAGGAAAAGAAAGAAAAGCATAGAAAAGAAGCAGCTTTGGTAATTATTAGGACTGGAAGGAAGCAAAAGTGGGAAAAGGAAGGTTTGTTAGGATGAGATTCCTTGATGGTAGATGACATATGCAACCCAACAATCTTGAAAGGGGAAGGTGGGGAGGATGAAAACTTTTGGTTTGTCAAGTTGTGTAGCAGAGAGAGAAAAATAGATAGTCTTCTTTTTTTTTTTTTCTTTTTTTTTTTTTTTTATTTAAACTAGGCAAACGGTATGGATTGTACCTTAACCCTGCAACTTACATATATACTTTCTAAAAGCTTGGATATACCAAAAACCCCTCCTTTCATTGATCCCTAGGTCTCCTCTCTTTCCCATTGTGAATATACTTAGTACTGTTAACTAGGATTTCCATTCTTTCTGCCAAAGTGTACAGTCCAGAAGATGTATTCATCACTTGCCAACTTCTCATGTACCTTTCAGCCATTAACACAGAAACCCTTCATGGACAATTGTACCTTCCATATATCATTCTATCATATTCGTAGTTTCATTTTCTTTGAAGAAAAAAACACTAGATGGGAACTTCATGCTATATCAATCCTAGGAATCATAGAAAATCTTGGTGACTGATTTAGATGGACATCGTTTTCTCATACCATATGTTTATTTGTCAAGACTACTGGCTGTTTCTCAAGGATTAAAAAAAAAAAAAAAGAAGAAGGGGCAGACATTGGTGGGTCATGCAACAGGCAAAATAAGAGAAAACAAAGTGAATGTAAGTTTAGGAATATTAAGCAGCTGCCTGTCTGGCAAAGGCTGTGTGATATGGGGACTTGCACAGAAATTGATGAAGGGGCCATCAAGTAAAAAGAAAAGAATTGAGTATTTGTAATTCAAACTTCAAAAGTTGAATTAAGCTTCTTTATATATATATATATATATATATATACATAACCGTTGACATTTTTTCTCATTCAGTTTTATTTTTCTCTTCTCATTCCTTTTTCTTTTTCTTCTTTTAGTTCAGTACCACTACGCATGGGACCATCATCACACTTACAGCAGCAGGCATTGCATTGCCTCCATCTCTTTAATCAGAAAAGTCGACATTTCTTTTAAATTATCAAAATTCTTTCCTCATAGTATCATAAAGTTATTGAGGAAAAATAAATTATTGGAAAATGCTATTACTTGCTTATTCTTCAGTAGTGAATTTGATTCAGGAGTAAAACTGAAGTGATAGAAAATTTCCACTAACCCCTATATAGCTTCTGCAATATGCCATCTGAAATTGAAAAATTAGACTACCATTTTTCAAATATTAATTACCTCTCCTTGAGGTTGTTGTATTTTAAGACGGACTGTCCCAGCCCAGCTGCCTAATTGTATTTTAATTTGTCAGTGTGAATGTGTTGACATGCTTCATTTTTTGAAAACTATATGGGATTTATCTATTGGCTCAGTTGAGGAAATTAGATATGAAAAGGGGTTATCCAGCTGTGATCTTTTCCATTCATGACAATTAAAATAAACATGGTAATGACCCCTAAGATTTTTAGCTGTTGAATTTGACAAATTTTTTTTTTCTGTCTTTTCATCATAAACCAAACGGACATCTTCAGTCTGGATTGCTGCAAGTTCCGAACTTTATCATCATGGAATGGACTTCATGATGATTAATTATTTTTTACCTCTTAATTCAAAGATATTTAGTTTACTTTGTTGTGTTAACATCATATACAAGCGATTTTCTATTATATTTCTTAAAAGTTGATATCCTCTGCAATTAATGTTGAAAATTGCAGGACTTGTTTTTATTTTATTATTACAGAATAAGCAGAGGTCACATCTCCCGGGAAACCTTGCATGGGATAGAAAAATAATAAGAAAAAGGGGCAAATCGGTGTCAAAACAATATTTGGGTGGAGGGCACAATCGTGGATCCCAACATCATCATCTCACATCTTGTACTTACTTTTTCTTGAGTATTTCAACCCTGGAACATACTTTCTCCCATTTTAATAATATTCTGTAATCATAACACACACTCTGTGGTCATTTTATTGGAATTTGAGGGCATAATTGTAAATCCATTGCATGCACATGTTAATGTTTGCATTCCTTGATACGTCTTTGAAGTCCATCCATCATCATGAATCGAAGAGAATAGCATATAATTATCGTACAACAATAATTTCATCACGATTTTACTCTCTTTACTCTAATGTATTCCTCCGTCAAATGCAATATTAGAGCCCACATTCCCATAATGAGGCATTGGAAAAATTAGATGAACCTCATTCCCCATTAGTTCTTGTGGGAGCATGGACGCATTTTCATGCATGAAACAGAAAACATAAAAAAAATTACTAGAAAAAAAGTATTAAAAAACATAAAATCCATTAATCAACCTTTTTATTGGAGGAGCAATGTGGGATGTGGAAAAAAGATTAATGGATAAAGTGATGATGGGCATCAAGAAAGATTAAACTTAATTATGTATAAACTAAATCATGATTTAGAAATTAGGCGTAGTTCCACGAGGCCCATTTATACTAGTTATCTTTTTAGCAACTTTGGCATACTCGTGGAACAAGACAACACAAGCCCTTCCATCTCTCATGTCTACACATTTTGCAAATTGCAATATGGTCTTGTGAAGCATAGTTGTCTGTACGTAGTAACGATGGGACATCACCTAAATTTATCAATTTACTTTAAAAAAAATAATTGAAAACATCATCATATCCTTTATATTCTGCATGTGACTATTTATTTATATCTATTTTTGTTACCAGGCCACCACCACCAATGCCATTCTTATCTATGTGTGTCCACCAACATTCTTCGGAGAAGTACGTTTTACGTTGTTGAATTACGTACACAATTGCTTAAGTTGCATTGCAATAATGGACTTAAATTCATTACTATATAAGAAATTAACAGCATCAAAACATTCAGAAATGTCTGAAAAAGATGTAATTATGAAGCATAGAATGAAAAGATGAGGGTCACATAACAAGAAAGACTCGTTTTTTTCTTAATGGAAGGAGACTGAAGGGGGTGTTTCTGTCATTTCACACAGTTTTCCTGCATTTAGCAGTCACCCCACGTCTCCGAGGCAGGGGGAGGCTGCTGGGGGTATCCAAAACCATGGGGTTTCAACAGTGTGTGGTCTCTCTCTCCGTATTGCTGCAACCCTACTCCCCCTGTGTATGTTAGCATTTCTCTTACATTAATGCTAACGTTAACACCACCATTCCCGTTAGCCACGTTTCCGTTGCCATTGGCTGCGTGGCCTTCACCGGTCAGACCCAGAAAGTCTCTTGTTAAACGGTCATTTTTCTGCCACACGGCCAGATTGCCCAGGTAAGACCCCTGACGGGGGATTTGATTCACTGAGTCACCCGCAGTCTGACTCATCGCCCCCAACTCGCCCATGTCCAATTGGGTCATCTGACTGAGGCCCACTGTCTGAGTTGCACCAACAGTTGCAGCCTTTTGGAGCAATGCCGTGGCTGACAGGTGGTGCGACGACGCTGAGACAGCAGAGTTTGGTAGGCTCTGAAAGGGTGAGGTTATCAAACCCTTGTGGGTTGGCAAGGATGGTGGCTGTTCTTGGAAGAGTGGAGCAAGCTGGAAGTGGTGAGTTTCAGGCTTGATTTGAACTGGGTTTTGAGGAGGGTTGCTAGGGTTTTGAGGTGGTGGGTCCCAGGGGTTGAGGGAGAGCTGATGGTGGGTAGTGAGGGGAAAGGGAGAATGGTTAGGTTGTGTACTTTGTAGAAGAAGAGTTTGGGCAGTTGGATTTGCGGAAACTAATTGGTGAGCTGAGAGTCTGGCACTTTCTTCTGCTAGTGCATCACAGAATGCCCTGTGCGTTATGAAGCTATCCTTCCTGTGTTTTCAAAATCCAAGAAAGAAAAAAGAGAAAAAAGAAAGAGAGAGAGTTAAAGTCCGCAAGAAAAATGACTACATATCTAGTTTTGAAAATGCTTAAGAAGCCAAAAATGAACAAGAGATGGAGAATGATGAGATTTCTTACTGATGGGCACATATAGTCTATCATTTGAAGATTCCATTTGCAGAGTGCATATACTTATGAATTATGAAAATGGGTAGATTAATTTCAGATTGATAAAGTAAGAGAGAAAAAAAATCTGGATTAATTTATAAAGACAAGTGACGGAATTAATACGAGGCAATTTCTTTCATTTTTCTTGATGCTTGATAGGTAATAGACAGGAAAAGTTTAAGACAGCATAGGTGGTCATGCATGCGGATTGGATGGATACATGGTTGTCATAAAGCTAGAAAATACAAAAGTAGAGTTATCTTTTCTAGTCAAAACTAAAGTAGAGATCAGACTGACGGAGAGAGAGAGAGAGAGAGATGCATGGAGGGAGGCTCAAAATTTCAAGAAATTGATACTCTTTTGAAATTGTAATGGTGTACTTAACAAAAATATGCAAATTAAAACCACAAGTGCAATGGACGAAGGAAGACGAAAGCAATTCAGAATATCAGATATTTTTGCAGATTTATCAGTTCTCCTCATCATGATCAAGGGTCAGAGCCTCAGCTCTGTGCTCTGCAACTAAATTATAGCATGCTTCATGAAAATATTATCACGGGGTTTCTCAGCCATGAAATCCGAAAAAAGCAATTAAGATCTTTCCCCTTCACTTTTTTTTTTTCTTGGACAAGCAGAGATATTCATCATTCTTTTTTGAGACTGCAGTACCAAAAGTGGTAAACACACTGGGAAAAAGAAAAGCAAGAACCAAGAGAAACCACCCTCCATTGCTGCCAACTCTTTTTAACAAGTTAAAACATGACAAGATTTCGTGTATATTTTATTACACAACACAATCAAGAAAAATATGAATCAGTGCTCACTCAGTCATTCAATGCAAAGGACACATGAAAAGAAGTAATGCACTTAGATTGAAAAAAACCACATATAAATTCAACAAAAGGTTATATACGTTTTTATTTCTTTTTGTTATTTTCAAATGGGAACTTGGCAGGTTCAGATTTTCAGAGATATTGCTTTCAGTTACTCTCGTAATGAATGTCATCAGTAACGGACACTGGTATTAATGGTGTCCACTTCTACGCAACCTGCCAATATATTTAAGCTTCAGATATATTCCATGCAGAGTTTAGCCGCTCTTGTGGAAAAAACAAAACCAGTTGAAACAAAATACAAACACCATCCTAAAGACATCAGACTTCCCACTTTGAACAAAAGACCAATATTTGCTGTGAATTCCAATACGAGTCCAAAATGATGAACTGTGAAACATCAAAGCTCGTAAAGAGGGGAACATATAGAAAGATCAGAAAGAACATTTATATATTTTTATATGCTTCAAGTAAAAAGAAAGAAAATTGGAAGAAAACGACCATGAAAAAGAAACAATAAGAAAGAAAGGGGGAAAAAAACCTGGAGAAAAGTGTTCCACAGTCACATCTGTACTCTCTAGTTCCACAGGTTTTAGAGTGAGCCTTCCAGTCTGATTGAACAGCATAGATCTTTGAACACTTTTCGCACTTCCATTTCTTCTCTCCATGTTTTCTGCAATAGTGTTTCTTGATACCCGTGAGGTCACCCAACGCCCTTGAAGGATGGTGGTGAACACACGATGGCTCCGGGCAAACATAGGCTCTCTTTTTGATCTCTTTACTGTTACGTTGCTTCAGCTTCCATGGAAGGTTATGACCTCTCCTATGAAGTTGAAGATTCTGATCTCTCTGAAACCCTTTGTTGCAGATCTCACACACAAATCTATTGGTAGCTAGCAAGGTCTTTGGAGATAATGCTATCACTTCAGCATCTGGGTCTGCAAAATCATCAATCAGTTATGGAAAAAAAAATTACAAATCTAAGACGAAATTAATTGAGATGAGAGAAGAACTTACCTGGGTTTCCCGGTAGGCTTCTCTTCTTCTTGATCTTGGGTTGCTGCTGCTGCTGAGGAGAAACGGTGGAAACCACTGGATTTAAGGCACAAAAATCCTGAACTCTATTACCGGAAGAAACACTAGCATCCTCAGACAAAGAAGTTGAATTGGACATGGCTGCTGGGAACATGCCTGTGAACAAGAAAACTCCAAGAAGAAAAAAAAAAGAAAAAAAGAAACGGTTTCTTTGTTTTTGTTTGATATCTTTCTACCACTTTAACCCTTGTACATGTGCCCACTTTGCACCTTTGAAGAAACAACAAGAAAACTAAGTGAGGGCAGCCCCAGAAATAGAGAATCCCGTCTTTGGACACAACTAAACACAGCTTTGTAGATGAACAGGTGGCAGTGAATTACAGACACAGAAAGGCATCATTCATTGGGTTGCAAAAGCAAAATCTCGTTAAGAGATGATGATGATGATGATGGGTTATTCTCCAAGTCGCTATCTTGCTTGTCTGAGCAACACTGCGACCCAATTCAGATATATCTCTTTCCAATCTCTCTCTCTCGCTAAAACCATCTAGGAGCTCACCATGCAATCAAACATAGAAAGACCAGACAATAAGATGGTTTTCCTCTAATAAGCCCTCTTCGCTGCCCTATATAACCCTCTCCTTCCTTTTATCTACCTACACTTGGGGATACCAAGAAAATAAAAGATAAATTATATATCAGTAGCTGGGTCTTGTAGACAACAGTGTACCGAAGGTGATGATTACAGTGGCAGACCAAGGAAGGGGGGTGGCAAATAATAAAAAATAAAAAATAAAAAAAACCCAAAAATGATTAAAAATTGTACAAAAAGCAGAGAGAGACGAGGGCAGAGACTAAGAAAAAACCCCTATCCTAATTGATTCGTGGACATTTTTCTTTTGAAACTTCTCTTTATTATCTTTTTTAATAATTTATCTTTTGGTGTCTGACGTTGGCACTTTCTGTCTTTTCCTTTGTTCCTGTTATAAAACACCCAAACCCTAAAAGCCCCTTGATTTGAACGGAGCGTAATCAGGATGTGCCATTGCTTAGGTTACTTTTTCTCGCATTTCTAATTGCCATTAGACCATTAAAATTAAACTTAAAGGCTTATACATATACGTACGTAGATATGGCAAAAGGCAAAGAAGTACAGGGATTGAGCTTCTCAACCTTTTTATCTATTACCCCACCAACTAAAATGATTGATCTATTGATTGGAATTATAACCAAACATTTAATTGCACAAACTCATATGAATAAATTATTTATTATTATTATTATGAAAAACAATGATTATTATGTATGTACTCATCAATTTTACTTTAATGGGATTATTTTAATTTGTATCAAAGGAATCTAAATGAATTTCTTGTTACCCATTATTTAGTAGAGGATTTTACATCTCCTTTCTGGATCTCTTTCTTTTGTAATTATTCGCGCACATCCTTGTGTATGGTGAAAGTGCTCAAGCAAACCCCACCATGGGAGAGAATTTGGAAGCTCTCTTCTTCTTTTATTCCTCTTTTCTAGCCCCTTTTCTTTATTCCAAACCCAAATATAAAGCCATCAAGTGTACTACAGATTGACCTTTTTATCCCCTTCTTTAAGCAAACATAACTGGTGACATTCTTTGGAAAGTCTATATATGATTACATTAAAACATGAGAAATTCTCTTTCTTTCGTGCTTATTTGGCCTAAACATGGCGGCTCCAGGGCAGAAAACAGTCCATATGCAGAGGACCCATCAATACTCAGAACTTTGGGACGTTATATATATATATATATATATACATAATGTATGGTATGGCCATCAGGTGTTGCTCTTACAGATCCATTGGAATCCTATGCGTTTTCTTTTGATCCAAAAATCCTTTGAATCAGTTTAGCTTTTGGACTGAGATTCATGCTGCTTTTCTTTTGGGATAAGATGAGGTTTGTGCTTCGTTGATTCACCTTTAACCCCAAAAAGCTAGCTATAGATTCAAGGTATGCAATACACACAAACATTTACTAGTTATTAATATAGCTTGCTCCCAAGAAGAGAATGATTCCATATCATTCGTCCAACTGATATAAATAATTTCATTTGGAGAATAATCCATCAATATGACGTTTGTCCTGACTTTTATGAACATCAAATTTGAACCCAGATTTTTTTTTTGGGTGCAGTCCACCTATAGAAATTTCAGTAGTAGACTGACTAGATTTATTAGCTGTCATCTTTTTCAAGTGAAAAGTGGATGATGAACCTGGATTCAATTTCCATGCCAATTACATCAATGCATGAAACCATACCATTAATTATAATTAAGTCTAATGCTAGTGAATATGTTTGTTTCTGATTTGCCATAGAGAGAGAGAGATAAGAGAAGCATATTCTTTTGTGGGCCATTGTTTTCTTCACGGGTTGTTCTATTACCAGATTCTCTCATGCAGTTTTTGGAGTCTCCAAAAAACATAATTGCAGTGTTGCACCCAGGTTTACATCTTTCTGTAATGTTCGTCCTCCTATGAATTTTATTATCGTTTTGCTCCTTGTCCCTTGTTGTCCATCTTTGTGCCATGCAATGCATAACCATTCTCTCTGTGGTTTTGGAAAATTAACGAAGGTGAAGCTTCGTATGTCATTCCCCATATTGTTTTCTTATGTGTATCGATCATAGCTTCTACTTCACATGAAAAAGACAAGCTAATCAGCTGATCACGTCTATAATGCAAAACAAAAGCTAAATTTGAAACTTTACTAGCTGCATGCATTTCTTAATTCTCATAATCTTTTCTACTAATGATTCACATTGCATCACACCTACTAACCACCTAGGTATGTATAATTAAATTTAGGAGTCTTGAAATGTAGACTTTTTCTCTTTAAAAGGCCTCTTCACAACAACCCTACGTACTCTTTTATTTATATATATATATATATATTATGGGACTCGACAAAACCTTGTATCTTCTGCTCTCACCAAAAGGGTACTTATATTCAAAGTTTCATCATATTTGACTCTCATTATTTAACCAACTTGTCTTTCTCTCTCTTTTTTCTTTTTCTTTTACCCTTTTTTCATATCTTTGTGGGTCTTCGTTGGGCTTACGGAATTTGGGCAACAGGAACTATGGGTCCTAAATGGGATTAACTACAGATCCAAGTGGGTCATTTACTGGTCTTTCAGCTCTTGTCAGTAATTTTGTTTTATTATTTATTATTTTTTTTGAAATAAAAAATGGAGATCAAAATGACAGGCCCAGAAATGAAAAAAGGCCCATCTCAATAGTCCGAAGAAGGACATTGTGATTGGGGCCCACACAAATGATCTCACGAGAAAGGTAAGAAATTGTCCTTTTTCTTTCTTTTTTCTAAAAAAGAGAATTCCTGATGCAGTGACCCAACCTCAACCTCGATACACGTGTCATACTCACGTGCATCCAGGACACACTTCTACAGTACTGCCTGTCAGGACGACATCGTGCGTTTTTTAGCATTTCTGGTTTCTATTAATTTACCCCCCCAACAGACTCACCTCGTTTCAACCCCCTTCCCATCATCATCGATCAAATTTCTTCTCTCTCAAATTATATATATATGTGATGTTTAAAAACTTTGAATCATCGATCATCGCTCATACAGCAGAACGCTTTTTTTCTTTTCTGGAATTGTTTTGACTTGTAGTGTTAGGTAGTCACGGATCAGAAGAGAACAGGTCTTATCAAGAGTTCAAGTAGGACCAGGAATTCATATCTGAGAGCAGGGAAGTGGAAACTGCACTCCCAGCAATAATGATTTTTTTTTTTTAAACAGCTTTTAAAAGGTATTAAATTCAATCTGTTTTATAATATCTCTGTTTTAGTATTCAGCCACCGTATATATGTACACACTGTTAAGTCTGCTAGCTCATACGTACATTAATATTCAACACATCGATTCATTCCTGCTTGTATATACTTCTCCTACGATTTTTCTACTCCTTGCAGCTTCCCGGAAATTATAATGGTTATAACATGAATAGAAAGGTGTGAGAATAAGTGACTCGTTCAGGCATGGAACTGTGAGCAGTTTCCCTTGAAACAGCGAATACAAGCAGGCAAGACTCTACAATCATTTCATCGTTCCTTCCTAGTTGTTATATTGGCACGTGACATGCAGGTTGATTATTCCACCTTTTTAAATTAAACCCGACAAATCGAGTATGTGGACATTTCATAACCACCAAACATAATGTTCATACTGTTCCATGGAACAATTAAGGGTAATGGGATTACGTACACAGACCTATTTAAGATTTTTCTTTGTGCTTCTCTCTCTCTCAATTTGTAAAACATTAACAATATCATACTGGTGCAATTTACCACAAAGCTGCAATTGATGTCGTGATTTTATATTATATTCTGAAGATTGAAGCTCAATTAATCTTTCCCACCCCAAAAAGAATATTCTTGATAAAAGGAAACGACAGAATTCCTCTTCTTGATAATCGTAAAGACAACTCTTAAATTTAACTTTCCATGTAAGCCAATGACTTCCTTTGTCATGCCATACAATACGTAAAGGGAACTATAAGAAAAGAGACACCCCCACACGCAAATCAATGATCGATGAATGGAAAAGAGACAAACTGGCAACTGTAAAGTAAGTAATAAATCAGTTTTAGAAAGTTGATAATGGCAATCATTTATCAAAGTTTATTCTTGTGCATAGTTAAATCTAGACAGAGATATCACCTTCTTCAATGGACATCTGGGATTCATTACGGTGGTCACATGTCTGATGTCACATCCTATGTACTGAAGTACACTGTGCAACTTCCCTGGAAAAAATTTTCACCTGGGGTAGAAGCATTATGTGACCACAATCAACAGTTTATATCTATAGTGAAAGGTGGCAGCTTTCATTCAACTTGCCAAGTTCTCTCACCAGAAGGGAGGTTGGATCGTTTTCCTCTTCAGGCATATGCTTATGCCAGCAGGTCCAAAGTACATCAGCGAAACCCCAAATTCCTTAATCTCCAACAAACAAAAGACAATTTGCGAACATGAATAAATGATAAATTATTTAACTGTAGGATTTACGATAGCTGTTAGCCAAACATGGAGAAAAAGAAGTCATTACTCTTTTTATCATATCCTGATGCCCATGTAGAGATATTAAATAACTACTGTTTAGATTTCCTCCCTCGCATTTTTGGACATGTCTGCATTCTTTGTTTAACCCGTGAGGACAACAGTTACATTTACTTTCTCTCAACAGACACTTCTTCAGACCCTCCGAAAAATTTAGTCCTACAGATACAGACACAATCCAATTGCTGTTGCCATGAAAGAGAATAGTATTATTTGCCTGTAATATCCCCGCAGATTTTGCTTAAGAAAAAAATGAGAGGATACATAAAATTTTCCAATGGATGTTACATTAACTCAGGAATACATAGTTATAGACTCATCAAAACAGTGTCCTTGAATGCACAACTTGGAAATATTCCAAACACGGATATAGGAACAATTCGATGACAAGTTACTGTTCACACATTTCAGGAAGAATTTTAGAGGTAAGTCAGTGATTGCACTCAATACTTGGACTTGCACCAACTAGGTTGCAGCACCCACACTTTTACCACCGAGCAACATTGCCTGTACGCGTCAATTTTGGTGAGAGAGAAGCAAAGGGAAAATTGTTGGCCAATTGCGACAAAAATGAGATGAGGTTGACAGGTCCTTAAGCCATCAATTACGACATACATAGAACGGCCAACTGGCCTCGTCCAAGTCAAGCACCAGCCTCTTCAACTTGCCCTTCCTACGTATACCATTCTAAAAGATATGGTCAACTAACTAGGTATTGATCGATGCAGCCCTATTTCTACATTTCCACAAGTCAATCACAGCACTCAAAACTTGAACTTGCACCATCCGAGTGAACTTGGAATCTACATTGACAGCCATTATGTCCTCTGCTTCTACAAACAAGTCATGAAGTTCTTCACGGAGGGTCTGTTTTCAAGAAAACATTTCATCTCATCCCACATCTGAAAATTGGCAGAATATCAAGACAAATATCATACGATGGAAATAATTGTGATAGGAACGAAGATGAACGAATAAAGTTTATTGTAGAAGCATGGGAAGTCATGAGAACATCAGCCATGAAATCAATCAATTTACAGCTTTTGGAATGAAGAATGGATCATCTAATAATACAATCCGTCCCTCAGAATGCCATGTGCTCAAACTACATCACAAAAGTACATTCACGCAGTGGTTCTAATTTCCTAACAAGTATCTATACAAGATTGAACCAATTGCATAGAAATCATTCACTAAATGAACAAGAATCTTATTCTTAATAAAATGATGTAGGTACTATGTCACTATTTTTAGGGGACGTCACTTTAGTTTTTTGGGCCCCCATACCACCCCACTTTCTGATGGGCTTCTTTTTTTTTATTTTTTTATTTCATTGATTAAATTATTCTTAATTAATGGACATTACTATGATTAAATGTTATGCAATTAGAAAAGCATAGTATATGATATATTATCATTAATAATCAAATTTAAATGTGATTTAGGTATAGCTTTCTCCTAAAAATACAAAAGCAGCCTTTTCAGCAAAGCAATTGCCAAAAAATGTGCACTTTCGGCCTCGCAATAAAAGCAAAAGGCCATGCCTGGAACCAGCAGTAGTGCCGAGTGGGCTTCAGAAAAAAGTCTATAATGGAGCCAAATTAACTAAAAACCACAACACCTGTCTGCAATTCCCTCTGCTTCTTTGATATAATGAAGAAAATAAATACAAGGAATTCATTGTGACCTCTTAAGATCTACATGAATTGACCAATGAAGATTATACAACCACATGAAGTCTTGAAAACTTTAGTACATATCATTATGGTCTACATTAACTAATAATTGCAGATACACCTGAATTCTGAATCAGGGAAGATCTTATGGAGGTGGCTGCAGCAGAGGCACCTTTCATCAACTCTTATTGCCACTACTACTGTCACAATACCATCAACTAGATCGACCAAAACAAACTTATTGCGCACACTTTTGTTGGCTATGGTTGAAAGAACCTAATATGCATTTCCTCAGAAAATGACTGATCAGAACAACATTTGGACATGACATGAAAAAATCTACACGGTTGAGATGGATGCAGCATCAAGAAAATGAACACCGACCAAACCATTTACAGAAAGAACACGACAATGCAAGAAATTGAGGGGGGAAAAATATCGAACCGACATGGTTAAAAAGGCACTTGATTCAAAAATCAACATGTAATTTTTGTGGTTCTTGAAACTTTGCAGCAACATCTTGTCCATTTCAACACAGCTTCTGGACAATCTACATTCATTTGAGGCCAAAATGAATTTCAAGAGGCAGTTAGCCAGTGAATTTAATGCATAAAAGAACAGTGGAGAAGGGGTTAATAACCTCGAGACAAATCATGATAGGGACAACCAGATTCTGTCCAAGCACTGCTTCAACCTAACCAAGATTAGAGAAAGATTAAGAACACAGAAAGTGCCGAGGGAAAAAAAGGATCAAGAAGATCAAAATACAGGGCTAGAGACCCCATAAAAAGATCTTTTCCACGGCTAGACTTTGTGATTCTCCTATCCTGTCAATACCAAGAAATCAAGGTGAATACTATGGGCTAATGGTACACTAAGAGATCTAATCGTACAAAATATAAGTTGGTAACTAACAAAACGACTGTGGAATGAAAAGTCTGCCAAAACTTCGAAGAAATTAATTATCGGCGACGAAGATGAGGGAAGAGGATGAACAGTGCAGAAGGGTGATTTCTTTATTTTGGACTAGAACCCAAATAACCCATTCTCTCAGCCAATACATCTACATCTTCATCTTCACCTCCTCCTTTACTCTCACTCAGTAATTCATCCCAGAATCCCTCGTCAAGTTCTCTATCTTCACATTCTGATGGCTCTATATCTTCTTCTGTTTCCTCTTGCTCTCTCCTTGCCCTACCATATCCTTGCATTTCCAGTGCAAGTGCTTCCAGCTCTGAAACTTCAAACCCATAGTCTCCAAGCTCTAGAGGTTCAGCTTTGATGATGTTTCTACTCTCACTACCATAGCTTGATTCAGCAGTAGTCGTTCCTTGATCAATAGGCCGCCTCCTCTTTTTGGTCATTGCTTCTTCAAGTTCTTTTCTCTTATCCTTTTGCTGGGCTAGCTGCTGTAGAAAAGCTGGATTCTGGACTGCTCTAGCCAAGAATTGCATCATTTGCTGCTGCTTTACTTCTGTTCCTTGTAGTCTTTGTTCCATAGCCTGCATATAGGCTCTAGTGTTCTGTTGTTGATGCCTGAGCTTCACTAATTCCATCATTAGAACTTGCTTGTCGCGATTCAGTCGATCGATTTCTCCATCCAATCCGAACCTGCCAAGTTCAACACAAGCACCGAAAGCTTGCTGTTGATGCAGAGGCTGAGAAGGTGTCTTTCTCCTCTTGATGTTTCTCAGGAAATGCTTCTGGCTCCTAAGAAACCCTTCATTGGCGAACTCCCACCTATCTGGATCTATCTTTTTAAACCCCTGCAGGATTGAAACTATCAATTATACCCTCTTCCACATATTCAAATTTACCAAATTGCATCCGTAAACAGAGGTGGAAATCACTCAACCAGCGAGACTGTACACTGAATATTTTACTTCTGGCACCAAATCCAAATACAGCAAGGCCCCACATGGCCACATGCAGAAAAAGCTATTGGGAAAACAAAATCAAATCAAACAAGCGCCACAACTACATTGATAAAAGAATATAATAACAGAAAATTGGATCCAATAAACATTTTACAGAGGAAAGATTCATATCCAAGTTCCACTTGCATGAACATTCTAGAACTTCTCGAGAACAATCTTCTTTGCTGGTGAATAAAATAGTCATCTTCCTTCATAGGATATCGTCACCTTTCATTAAGCATAAAAATATTTGAATTAAATATTAAAGAAACAGCCAACTTGACAGCGCCCTCACCCAAGAAGAAGAAGAAGAAGAAGAAGAAGAAGAAGAAGAACACATTAATTTCATTTGGAAAAATGTCTTTCATTTCCTATGAACTCAGATTAAAAAGGAATCAGGTGGAAGTTTAGTTTTTTTTTCCCCCAAGAACAAGATTGAAGAATAATAATAATAAGAAGAAGAAGATGGCAAACTAGAATTGAAGAAGTACAGTGGATAATTAATACTTACGTAAGTGTTAAGCTGCCTGACAAAGCTGGAGAAATTATTGTGCTTGAAGTATCTAGGCAGGAGGTTTGAGGAAAAAAAATGAGGATCCCACACTACGAAGCTAGTACCTTCTGGGCTCCAAGAAACTACATGATTAGTAATTGGGTCATCCACCATCTCAAAAGTCTTGTTCAGGAATGGGGGTGGCCCTGCGTCATGTAGCCCTTCCATCGGTTGTGGCAGGACCGTGATTGATGCTTCATCGCCGGATTGCGACGACCTTGATCCATGGTACTCTTCCTTGACCGTGTAATATGGATTCATAGTAATCCTTTATGTTAATTTCCTAAACTTGACAGCAAAAACGTACAGCAGAGGAAAGAGAAAGCCTGCAGTGGCAAAGTGAGTATCTGTAAAAACACTGTAAATGACTTGTACGATGAAATTGGAAAGAAATAAAAAGAAGCATGTAAAACAGAGCAGATGGAGATGCAAATGAAAAGCTGAAATCTGGAGAGAAATGGTACGTAAAATATAGTACGAAAAACAGAAAAAGGGAAGTGATTTTTTTTTTTTTGAAGAGGACAGAGATGGATTTGAGATTTTTCTATTTTTGTTTTGTGTTTTGAAGTGGGGGAAGTTAAGCTATAACATCATGAAGTTGGTGAGACATACGCAAGGAAGCAAGGAAGGGACGTGTTGGAAAAACCTTTTAAATAGACGAAACGAAGCTTAATATAATAATCTATAGAAAGTTCTAGAGTTCTTGGTGGGTTTCATTGTTTAATATTTATATATATATAGTTTCGTATGTATAATTATAATATAATATAATATTTTTATAGCAACTTTCTTCAATTGGGCGGAAGAGTGAGAGTGAGAGAGTGGTCCTCTTGGAAACGTCTAGAATTTCCAAAGGGTAAGGATGATGGTATGGTGGAGGTATGGTCTGGGACCCACTCATGTCCTTTCGTTTTTTTTTATGAAAATAAAAACAACAACTTGTCGATTTATTTTTTTTTTATACAATTACTTACTGAAATTTAATTGGTGGAAGCCGGAAACTGGTAGGCCCCACATCTATGTAGGACATCTCTCCTTCTCGGCACGATACATAATAAATATCAAGATTTAAATAGTAATTATTTTATTTTTTGAAGATATAATCCACCGGAAGCTTTCAAATGGTTCGTGAAAAGATAAAAACGAGTAGAGAAATCAGAGAGTATAAATATCTCAGGCAGATTTTGAGAAAATGGTTGAATTGGTAAAAGCTATTGGATAAAGAAAAGGCAGAGGTTGGCGTTCTAGAGATAATAAACGGAGTTGCTGCTTCCTGTCAACTTGTTATTTTTTTAATTCACAGTCTCATATATATCCATATTTGTTCCATCCACATTCATACAACTTCATTCTATTGCTTCACATCCTTTTTGTTTTTACAAAATAAACATGTTTCTTCTACATTCTTCTTGAATCTACT
>CAOGCB010438489.1:0-13105 GCA_948266635.1 Cnidoscolus chayamansa | reverse complement strand
AGTTGATGCCTAGAGGGGATGGTCCATTCCAAGTGCTCGAACGAATCAATGACAATGCCTACAAACTTGATTTACCAAGTGAGTACAATGTTAGTGCTACTTTCAATATTACTGACTTGAGTCCTTTTGATGTAGGTGATGACGATTTGAGGACAAATCCTTTTCAAGAGGAGGAAAATGATGAGGACATCAAAGTTACAAAGAAGATGCAGGATCCAATTCAAGTTCCATCGGGTCCGATGACAAGAGCTCGAGCTAAAAGATTCAAAGAAGATCTGAACACCTTAGTCTGGAGAACTCTACAACAAGAGGAAAGTTTGATCACTACTGAGGAGGGACAAAGGATGGTTATGCGCGTCACACTATATCAGGGAGAGAAACCAACCAGCCATGCGTGAATAGTACTCATGTCGCGCTCGCGAAGTCAAGGGTCGCACCTGCGACTAAATTTCCAGAGCTTATGTTTCTTTTAGAGAATTTTCGTGCACGCGAACTGAAGGGGTCGCACTCGTGACTTGGATTCTAGAGCTTCTATTTCTCCTGGTGCATTCTCATGCCCGCGAAAGGGAGGGTCGCGCTCGCATCGTGGACTCCAAAGTTTCTGTCTGATTTTTGCGCACTTTCATGCCCGCGACTGACTGGGTAGCGCTTGCAACTTTTAATCCAAAGTTTCTGTGTAATTTTATCACATTTTCGTGCTCGCGAATTTCATAGTCGTGCTCGTGAATTTTTATTGATTTTTTACAATTAGACCTTTTCATTAAGGGCAGTTTAGGCCTTTGTGTTTATTTGATTAGAAAACCTAATTATTGTAATTGTGGCCATATATAAGAGCCACTTATGATGGATGGCAGACAATTAACATTGAATTTTTAATCAAACTTTTGAGAGTATTCTTCTTAATTTCTTGAAGAGACTTTTAAGAACTTATCAAGGAATTTTCCTTGTGGTGTTCAGACTAGACTTATCAATCGATCCTTCATCATCGATTGTGGCGTCTCCATTCATACCAAGGTTCACATCTACATAGGTGTTGGGTTGATGTTCCATCTTAAACTTGAAAGATCTTAGGGAAACTTCTCCATATTTGATTTCGTGTTTAGTCGCAATTGTCGGCAGGGTTTGTATCACATACAATATGACAATATCATTCTGCATCAGAACACACCCTAATCCCACTCTAGATGCATCACAATATATAATGAAGTCTTCACCTATCTTCGGCAAAGCTAACATCGGTGCCGTGGTCAACTACCTCTTTAGCTTTTGAAAAACTCTCTTCATATACATTAGACAAATCAAACCTCTAGTTCTTCTTTGTCAATCTTATCATCAGAGCAGCTATCTTGGAGAAATCTTGTACAAATCTCCTATAATAGCCAACTAAACCCATAAACCTTTTGATCTCTGTAACTGTAGTGGGTATAGGCTAGTCTGCTACCACCTCTACTTTCTTAAGGTCCACCTCGATGCAATGTTCTGACACCACGTGTCCTAAGAAAGATATGCTGCTCAACCAAAACTCACATTTTGAGAACTTTGCATACAACTGGTGCTCTCTTAGTGTCTACAGAACCGATTTGAGGTGTCGAGCATGTTCCTCTATGTTTCTAGAATACATTAGGATATCATCAATGATGACTATGATAAATTGATCCAGGAATGGTCTAAAAACTCTGTTCATAAGATCCATGAATGCAGCTGGGGTGTTAGTTAACCCAAACGACATTACCAGGAACTCATAGTGCCCATACCTCCTGTGGAATGTAGTCTTAGGTACATCACTCTGTTTGATTTGTAATTGATGATAGTATGATCTTAAGTCTATCTTAAAAAAGCAACTAGCTCTTACTAACTGGTCGAAAAAATCATCAATTCTTGGCAATGGATACTTATTCTTTATAGTCATCTTGTTTAACTGTCTGTAATCTATACATAGCCTCATCGTTCTATATTTCTTCCTTACAAACAGTACAGGTGCACCCCAGGTGATGTACTTAGTCTGATGAAACCTTTGTCAACTAATTATTGTAATTGTGTCTTTAACTTTTTCAATTATGCAGGAACCATCCTGTAGGGCAGGATAAAAATAGGTCTGACACCTTGTAATAATTCTATCTCGAACTTTATCCCCCTGTCAGGTGGCAAATCTGCAAGGTCTACAAGGAATACATCGGGAAACTCCCTCACTACTAGCACCAACTCTAGCTCTCTCACATTCTGATATGTTGTCCTAACATAAGCTATAAATCCCTGGCACCCCTTCTTAAGCAATCTATGTTCCAGTATAAAAGATATCAAACCGGTGGGCGTACTTGTGGTGTCCCACTAAAATATGACGTATGATCCATCCTGTCCTCTAAACCTGACTACCTTGTTCCTGTAGTCCAAGGTAGCATCATGTAGTGGTAGCTAGTCCGTACTTAGTATGACGTCGAAATCTGTCAAATCAAACACCACTAGGTATGTTGGAAGGCACCTACCCTCTATGAAAACTGGACAACACCAAGAGCTCATCTCTACCAATGTTAGATCACATTTGGGTCCATTAACCCATAATGGACACTCCATTGGAGCAATAATCAACCTGATACTGCTCATTTCCATTGGTGAGATAAATGAGTGAGAGGCACTAGATCTAGCAAAACATGAACATGAGTACAACTGATCAGAAATGTACCTAATATCAGCGTGTTTGAGGTGTTAGCCTCTTGCTGTGTCATGGTGAATATCCTAACTGGTGCCATAAGCCCTCCTTACTGAACCCCTAAGGTTCCTATTTCTCGACCTCTTCCTTGACCTCGGCCCTGTGGAGCTGCTACAGAACTATGCTTAGCAGTTGGTGGAGCTACACTGCCTGTACCTGTCTGTTGTGTTTGTGCTTATCCTGTCTTATTGGGACATTCTCTGGAGAAATGATCCTCTTGGCCACATCTGTAACATGTTGTAGTCCCAAACCTACACGGACCCTTATGTGGCTTCCTGTATCTAGCACAAGCGGATTAGCTCAACTCTAAACTAGACCCCTTTCCTATTCCGAGCCTTGACTTGACCTTATTCCAGAACTTATTCTTCTTATTTTTAGAGTCTTCTTTTCTCTCTGTTCTCTTGGGGTTGCAGCTGCTAAAGAGGTGAGACTGAGCCTCCCTGCATCTTTAGCCTTAGAAACTGCTAATGTTCCCTCACGTGCCAATCGAGGTGATACCACTCCCCTGATAATTGCTCTCGCCTCCATCTTTCTAGCAGCATCAACTATGGCATGGAAACTTTCTCTCTCTGCTGCCATGATTAGTGATGAGTACCTGCTATGAAGTCTCATGGCATACCTTCTGGCTTTCTTTCTTTCTATGTCATATGCCTGACCCACGTACTGTAGTAGATCAATGAATTGGTATGTATACTCATCCATGCTCATCTCATCAGTTTGCTGAAGTTGCTCAAACTCCAACATCTTCAATTGTCGTTAATTGTCTGGGAATGCCCACTTCGTAAATTCAGCAGAAAATTGTTCCCAAGTCATCTACTCTACCCTAGGCTCTATGTAAACTATGTACCATTCCTTTGCCTTTTTACATTGGAGTATGAATCCAGTCATCTGTATCACTCTACTGTCACCTACCCCCAGTTCATTGTAATTATCTTGACTACTTTGATATACTCAAATGGATCGTCTCCCTCTTTGTACTTGTGAGCATCCAATTTCAGGTAGTTCATCATCTTAGTCTTACCGCTACTTCTGAAGATGCCCTAAGTGGCTGTGGTAGTGGGGCAATTGGTTCTGTAGTTGGTTGTGGTTCTGTTGAAATTGATGGGACTGATGGGGCTAGGTTCTCTGGTACTACCCCTGGGTAGCCATAACATGGTGGGTACATTCCATGGGGTGGGTAAGGTGGATACATATCATATGGGTAAGGCATGTAGGGAGGGACATATGGGTAGTTTGGTTGCCCTATAGTGTCACTACCTAGGTAACCGTAACCACCACCATAACATAACTCTGTGGTAGAGGTGCAAACCTGTAAGCTGATGTATCTCCCCTATCCACTAGTATACACCCTTCCACACCGCCTTTGACACCCATACTTAAGTTCTCATCTCTTCTTACCATGTCCTCAGCTGGCAAGTGTCCTATGGATATTCTAGAAGACTTTGCAGCTTCCCTGTTTACATGTGAGTCCCTTGACGTATCTCCCCATGAGCTCTTTCTTGCTCTACGCCTTGACATGGAGGTATTAGGGAGATCCTTTATACCCTTATGTTTAGGAGGAATTCCTGATAAACGAGCTGATCGTCGTGATCCACTCATATTTTCTTCTGTTAAGAAAACAAAACTTACATATCATTAACATAATAGTTAGTTCATGTGTTACCACATGAAGTCGCATAACATTTCATGTCAACATCATTCATATGACTAGTATACATGTGATCATATATTTAGCATATTCATCATCATTGCCATGATATTGTATATTGACTCCCTAATCAACGTGTATACCGTATGACGTTTGCTGCATAACATTTTATAAAAATTTAACATTGCATGACTAGGTTTGATCTTTTGAACCACATGCTCTGATACCAAGTATGTAATAGCCCGCTTTCTAGGACCACTACTGACATTAGAATCCTGACCATACAAAGGTGACTGAAACCCTAACAAGCCATAATGTTAACGCTAACATAGACATCATTATTAATACATAATCTCATGCATAATAAAGAATTTTGATACAACATTAACTTGAGGAATATTTAAATTCCCAGTACATATGTCTTATATTATGCCCGTACATGTCATCGTGGTGGACATAAACATAAGTACCAAAAATCCTAACATAAACATTTAAATAATACATAAGATTTTAAAACATGTTCTTTGACATTTACATATCATGGGGGCAAAACATACATAAGCTACGTCATAGTGTCACGTCAGTGCTACTCGGTGTTTTCTAGTACATCCTGCATAACAGTGAAAACGAGATTGAGAATCGGGGATGGGATAGGAGGATAGAAAACGGGTAAGCTATTTCGAAATAGCTTTGTGAGCAGATACAGAAAAACATAATCATAAAATATACTTTCATGCTTGTGAACATGCAACATCGTCAAGCATTTCATCTTAGGTAATATTGTCACCAAGATCCCTGGGTGAGTTCCAGTTGGCATAGCCATCTTTCAGGAACTACCTGAAATAAAAATATTTGCCTAAAATCTCCTTTTAGCCATCTGGGTCTTACCATATCGTAAACATAAATGTAGATATTCCCTAGAATGTCCCAATCATTCTAATGTTACTTTTGAGGGACAGTTCGTGGTACATCCCGAATGACATGCCAAAATAGACAACATAACATGCATAAAGGACAAACCTAGGGATATCATCCACAACCACTGTTAACATAACATACGAGATAATGGGTCATCTAATACTACCTTTCACATAACATGTATCAATGCAATGCAACATATCTCTTGATGTAATGCAAAACAACCTAGAATAGTTGTGATGCATGAGCATGCCATAAAATATTAAGTTTTTGTATTATGAACGCATTTAGTAAGTATCCATTCACCTGGAAACTTGAGCATAGTTGACGAATCCTCGGTTCGTCACTGCCTTGACTTCCAGGGTCTGATCCTGTATTTCGGACATCGGATTAGAGACTCAACATTAACTTAAAATCATTTATAACGTCCCATAAACCACCATAAAACATGGCATAATCATAACATAATCAATCTTAGCAATTTAGGTTAAACATTGTTGAACAGGGGACTTTTGGCGGTAGGTTCAGCAGCCGAAGGTCACCCTTACAGAGACGAAAGTCTCACTTTCAATAACAGGTTCCACTACCGTTAATTGTCTCTGCCACTGGGTTCAGTGGGCCAAAGTCCAACCTTTGGCTGCCGAAGCTGGACTTCCTTTTCTTTCCCTGAGTTGCTTCCCAGTTTCGGCTACCTAAACTCCCTTTAAGCCGCCAAACCTTGGTTTTGGCAGTGGCCAAAACTTGGGTTCTCCTGATTTTCATGCCCAAAACCTACCAATTTCAACTCAATTCATTTCTAAAAAATTCCATCATCATTTAACATATCGGCTAACATCATTTCTAACACATGCATTCATCAATTCATCATTTACATGAAAATTTTCCATCAACTTTCAAAACCTAACCATTTTGATTTCCTTATTTCATGTACATGCATCTTTAACTTTACTTTCCTAACATGTTTCTAACCTTATTTAACTCATTTAAACATATATACATCATTCCCATGTTCATCATTTGGTCAATTATCCATTTTTCTCCAAATTTACTTCAACTTCCCTAATTCCATTTGCATGCCTTAATTCTCTTATGAATTCATCATTTAGAACATTTACTAACTTGAATTGGAGTCTTAAACTGACTGGAAACTTGGATTGAACCTCTTTTCTTCAAGTTCTTCCAAGTCTCCCTTTGAGCTTTTCCTCAATTTTTTTTCTTTAACTTTAACTTGATTCAATTCTTGTTTTAATTCAATTAGGTTTTCTTCAATTAAAATTTATGGGGTTGAGAGGGAAAAGGGAAGTGGAGTTGGCCAAAGTCTTATCCTTTGCTGATTGCCTCTACTATTTATAGTAGAGGTGGCAAAACATTGGTTTGGCAACCGAAACTTTGAGTTCGGCTGCCGAACCTGACTTTTTAGGTTAGGCCTAGCCAAACTTCACTTTAGTCCCTCCACTTTACCTTCTTTTCATTTTCATCCTTACATTTTACATTTTAGTCCCTTAACTTTTATAATTTAACATTTTACTTTCCAAACACTATTCCTATCCGGTTTCCAAATATTCTCTGAATATTCCTTGAATATTCCGATCGGAAATTCACAATCTAACGTCGAAAATGTGTCGGGTTTTACAAGAAATGCTTGAAATTGTGAATGCATTTATTGTTTGAAGGATGTAATGTAACATCCCGATTTTTAGAAGAATTGGATGTGATTTGTAACATAATAGTAAATATAATATAAATGTGAATTTTAAGATATTTATAATTTTTCTCTTCAAAGAAAAATGAAACACAAATAAATTAAGTGTAAAAAAAATAAAATTATGATACAAATAAAGAAAAAGTATATCTATATTATAAATAAAATAAATTAGAAAAGATTAATAAAAAAATAAAAAAATAATAAATAATAAATAATAAATAATAAATAATAAAATAAATATAATAAATAAATATAAAAAAATAATAAATAAATATAAAAAAATAATAAATAAATATAAAAAAATAATAAATAAATATAAAAAATAATAAATAAATATAAAAAATAATAAATAAATATAAAAAATTTCAAAGTAAAAAATGGTGGCACCTGCCAACCGTATGCCTACATATATTTATGTCACAAAAAAAAAGAAGATAAAGAGAAAGAGAGAGTGGTAGAGGACCAAAGAAGGCCATCGGAGAGAGAGAGGGAAAGAGGAGAAAAGGAAAGGAGAAAGGAGAGCAAAGAAAGGAAGAAGGAGAAGGTGGAGAAGAAGAAATAAGGAAGAAGAAGGAAAGAGAACAAGAAGAAGAAAGAAGGGAGAAGAAGAAGGAGAGGGAAAAAAACTACAAGAGGTTAGGTGCTATATACATATATTTTGTTCTTAAATTTAATACATATATTTTGTTCTGAAATTTAATATATATATTTTGTTAGCCCTAAGATTTATTGTGTTATGAAACGAGATTAGTATATAGCTATGGCATGACATTGATTTGCAGATCTGCTATATGTGATACCAGGGATACAGTGAGATACCCTGATGTGTGGGTGTACAGTGAGGTACCCCAAGTGGTTTAAGCTTGATGCGCTTACCATAACGATTGATGGTTTGATCAACCGAGTGGTTTCGGCCCAAATGTATGTGAATGAGCGGTTTCGTCCCAAATGTGTTCTATGACTGATGATCGTATCTGCATAATATTCTTGGGCTAAATGTTGAATAAATAAATGTGAAATGAACTAAATGTGAAATAAATTAGTGTGAAATGAATTGAATGTGAAATAAATTATGTATTAAAATAGGAGTTGAAAATATTATTAGAACTTAGAACTTGATATATGAAATAATGTACATAAATTATTGGCAGATAAATTGAAATGAAAATCATTTATAATGAATGTTATTTATTGTTATTATTTACACCCATTGAGCAAAAATGCTCAGCGTGTTGGTTTTTACCACACGCAAGTACCAGTCCTCGAAGGTCTTGATTTGTGAAGGCTGCAGAGACTTGACGACAAGCATCGTAATGTATGTAAAAAAAATTTGTAATATTTTGGCATGTACTAGGAACATTATAATATTGTAAAGTATGTGTTTTAAAAAAATGAAATTTGAAATCTAAATTTTAAGACAGTAGAAGAATGTAATATTTAATTTAGTATAATTAATCATTTTATTGTTATAAATTGTTATTTTGAATTGTTTTAACACTACTTATCGGGATTCTTTGGGTCTCGGTAAGGGGTGTTACATTTAGTGGTATCAGAGCATGGTTTAGACGGTTCTAGGCTAAAGAAAATAAGAAGCATAAAATATACAAAAAAATTTAAATTTAGTGTACATGCCAAATATTTCAGTTACGATGCTAACACAATTTTGAATTGGTATTGTGGATTATAGGTATGGCATCTAATACGCAGAGAGTAGTTGAAGAGGAGGTTGAAGAGGAGGTTGAGAGTCATGTTTCCTCTAGTAGGACAGAGCCAGAAAACGCCCCTAGACCTGCAGGAGAAGGGGGTCAAGAGGCATTCTTTCAAAGAATGACTGAGATGTTGGAGTGTCCACAGGCACCTGCACCCTCAGTACCAGTGCAGACCTCTAGCAGACCGCCGATTGAGAAACTTTGTAAATATGGAGCAGTCGAGTTCAGGGGAAGAGCTACTAATGATGCCACTGTTGCTGAGTACTAGTTGGACACTATACAGAGAGTACTGAAGCAATTATAGTGTTCACCAGCTGATAGATATCTCTGTGTTGTTTCCCTGTTGAAGGAGGAAGCTTACCACTGGTGGGCTACCGTAGAGCAGACAGTCCCAGAGGAACAACAGACTTGGGACTATTTTTTGGCTGAGTTCCGAAAGAAGTATTTGGGAACTTTGTATATTGAGCAGCGAAGACGAGAATTTCTATATCTCCGACAGGGGAGAATGAATGTGACTGAGTATGAAAAGACTTTCATACGGCTAAGTAGGTACGCAACAGAGTTTATGCCTACAGAAGAGAGCCGGTGTATCCGCTTTGAACAGGGGTTACATAATGATATCCGGATGCACATAGCTGCTCAGTTTATTCGAGATTTTTCTAGACTGGTTCAGGCTGCCTTCAGTATTGAGCAGATCATGGTGGATGAGCAGAGCTGCAAACAGAGGGGACAATAGAAGAGGAGCCAGGGACAGGGGTCAGCTCCTCAAGGTAGTTCCAGCAAGAGATTTAGGAGTCCACAGAGAGGTGGTGGACAGAGTCAGTATACAGAGCAAGGCAGATCACAGTCATATGCTCCATCGGTTGCCAGTGCTGGAAGTGATATTAAGCGATCACAACCCCCGCCTATATGTCATCACTGTGGTAAAATGCACAGTGGGAAGTGTTGGAGATTAGCATGAGCTTGTTTATCTTGCGAATCGACATAGCACATGATTAAGGATTGTCCTAGAATCAGATTTACACAGTCGTCTCCGCAGGACAGATCTTACGCTCAGTTTGGTAGAGGAAGAGGCAGAGGTCGTAGTGACACAGGGGCTGGTAGTCAGAGAGGGGTTGGCGTCTCTGAGACAGTGGACAGACCAGCTATACAGGCACCTGCCAGGACATATGCCTTGAAGGCAAGAGAGGATCAGGACACGCCCGATGTGATTACGGGTACACTGTTAATTTTTTATATTGATGTATATGTGTGAACCCCTCCCCGAAGATTGCTAATGCAAGGTGCAATGCAAAAGTAAATAGGGATGAATGCACGTGAAAGTGTGTGTGAGTTGCCACCTGGTTTAATTTTTTAGGGTAAACAAGGAAAAACCCTATGACTCCAATTTTAATTTAATTAACCTAATTTTAGATTAATTAACCCAATGAATTAAAGCCTAGTCTACCAACCCAAGATGGATCCCTAGACCATGTCATGCAATTAACTAACCATTTTTAAATGTGTATGAAATGCAGGGTAGAAATATGAGTTTGACAAATTTAATGATTTTAGCAATTTTACCTTTATTATGAAATGCAGGGTAGAAATATGAGTTTGACAAATTTAATGATTTTAGCAATTTTACCTTTATTTAAAGATAAAGAATGATGAAATTGATAACAAAATGGAAAGAATGATAAAGAAAATAAATAAAAATAAATAGATAATGCAAAATGGTAAAGATGATAAAAAAATAATAAAAAAATGGTGACTTGTTATTTGAGATTTGTTCTCAAATGTGCCTACGTACCCTTTTTTTATAATAAGGGATCAAAGTCAACGTAGTTCAAAAATTGTCTTTTTAAAAGGACTTTGATTTTGGGCCTTATGGGCCAAATTGGGTTTTAGGCTTTTTGTTGCCCAAATTATGTTTTTGGGCTTAATATGCCAAATCTATGCATTTTGGAGTTTAGTGAATTTAGGACTTTTTAAGCCAAATTAGTAAGTTTTTAGACCTTAGGGCCTGATCTGATCTCGTGGGCCATTTTTAGGCCTGATCTGATTTCATTGGACCATTTTTAGGTCTTTTAGGCTTATATTGATGAATTTTGGGCTTTTAAGCTAAATCTGAAGTTTTGGGCCTCTTTATGCCTGATCTAATCTCATTGGACCTTTTTATGGCCGAATCTGATCTCATTGGGCCTTTATGGCCAGATCTGATCTCCTGGGGCCTTTTATGGACCAAGTCTGATTTCATTGATCAAAACAAATAAATTAGAATTTAGGCAATTTTATTGCCAAAGTAATGCAATTTGGGCTTTCTGGCCACAATTATGGATTAATTAGACCACTTTTAGCCATTTTATGTGATTTATGGGTAATATGCCAAAATTATTTGTTAATTAGGCATTTTTTAGGCCAGAAATCTAGATCTAGCTTAAATACCTCGATTATTGGTTAATTGGGCATTTTTAGCTTAGATTTGTATAATCAAAGCAAATATGGATGCAGAATGATTATGCTTTAGAGTGTGGAGTAGCAGAAGAAGTATGCATGATATACTTTAATTTAAAAAGGATAGAGTTTGAAGAGAAGTGTACCTGGTTTAGGAGTCTACCACTGCGGAGCTTCAGTTTATTAGATCAATGAATTAATATCAATTTTAGGTGATCAATAATCAAACAAGAATGCAATAATTGATGCAATATGAAAGAAGTAGAAGAATTGCAAGGAGCAAGGAGGGAGAGTGATCGCTGAAAATTCAAAGCGGGGCCCCGAGAGTGGAGCTGGAGGCTGCTTTTTATAGGCAAAAAGACGTATTTCTGGCGGTCTGGGGCGCCGCTTGGCAGCGTTGGGCACCTGCTGGGCGCCCTGGCCCGTCTAGTCTAGCGCCCTGGGGCGCTAAGTGGCGCCTGGATTTTGGCGCCCAGGGGCGCCTGAGTCTGGCGCGGTGGGGTGCTTGCCTGGCGCCCTTAGGCGTTTGGGGTGGCGCCCTGGGGCGCGTTTTGACGCCCCGGGTCGCTGTTTTGTCGCCTTTGGGTGCCGATGTTGGTTGTTTTTTTTTTCTTTTTTCTGTTTTTCGGGAGTTTTGTACTTTCAAAAATTATTCCGAGGACACCTTCGGGTCCCTCGTGATTTTCCGGACATTTCTAGCACCATTTTGGTATAGTTCCGGGACATCTTCCGAAAGACCTCCGGTCTGATCGAACTGTTTGCAGTCCGAAAAAATAGACTTTCTGAACCTCAAAATTCGAGTATTCACAACTACCAGCCTTATGGAATGTACCCACACTACCATGGTTACCCAGGGGCAGTACCAGATAACCCCACACATCCAGTACCACCAATACCATAGCCCACTATGGAACTAGTTGTCCTATCATTATAGCCACTTAGGGCAGTTTCGGGGAGTAGTGTTAAGACCAAGATGACAGACTATTTGAAGTTGGACGCTCCCTAAATACAAAGAGAGAGATGATCCTTTTGAGTACATCAAGGTTATGAAAGTTATAATAGTTGAGTTGGGGCCCGAGGATAGCAGGGCAATTTAAATGGCTAGATTTACACTCAGATCAAGAGGGCAAAGGAGTGGTACAAAAAGTATATAGAACCTTGGGTAAATGAGCTGACATGGGATCAGTTTGTTAGATGGCCAAATTTACGCTCTGATCAAGAGGGCAAAGGAGTGGTACATAATGTATATAGAGCCTTGGGTAGATGAGCTGACATGGGATCAGTTTGCAGCAGAATTCATAGAGCGAGTATTCCTAGAAAATTCTAGGGAATCGAAGATGCTAGAGTTTGAGCAACTTCAACAAACAGAGGAGATGAGTGTTGTGTTGGGTTTCATATATCATGTAAAATAATTAAACACAGCGGATAATACATGAAATCCTCCAAGGATCCATGTGATTCAAGTTCATTCGATGAAAGGGATATGATAATTACCTCTTGTAGCGCAGAACACTTTGGTAATCAGACTACAGGTGCTGCTCGATGAACGACCACCCTCTTCTGGTATCCACACACGAACGACTATCACTGAACGTCGTAGGAGTGCTAGCTCTTTTCAGTATTTAGGGTTTTTTTAACTATTTGGTCGGCATTTTTTTCAAAAAACGGTTGCTCCCTCTCTACCATCTAATAATGAGGTAAGGACTCTTTTTATAATATATCACTTAACCCTAACCTAATTAAATTTGATTAGGGTTAAGTATCTGACAGAAATATTCTAATCAGATACTTAAAATTAAGGCCCAAACTAAACCCAGTCCGTTCAGTATATTCTAGTGTGCGACCCAATAGGTTTATATTATGTTGGCAGTGGGCCAATCCCATTGCAAGCCCACAAGTCATAAGTGGCCTCTAGCAAGACATTATGACTACCCAAATAATATAAAATCAGCAGTCTGATATCAACCTAATTAATAGAACAT
>CAOGCB010438465.1:0-10782 GCA_948266635.1 Cnidoscolus chayamansa | reverse complement strand
ACAACTACGTAATGAGGCAGTTTGAGTTGGTTCCCAAACATCAGAATGAATGAGCATAAAAGGAGTAGTGCGTTTATTATTACTAGAAGGTAAAGAAGATTGGGTATGTTCAGCATGCTCACAAGCGTCACAAAAAAGGGAATCAAAGTTAACATCCGAGAACGAATCAGGATAAAGTTTTTCTAAGACATAAAAGGATGGATGCCCTAACCGTCTATACAACCGAATTATTTCTAGGTTAACATCCTTATTTCTTCTAAAAAAGGCTTGACATGGAGCACCTCAATTTCCATCTACTAGATATAAGCCATCATGCAGTGTACTAGTTTCTATCCGCTTCTCTGTGTGAAGATCCTGAAAAACACAATAATCAGGGAAAAACTCAATCTTACACTGCAATGCTTTGGTGATGGCACCGACATATAAGAGGTTAACAGGGAATCTAGGAACATGAAGCACATAGGATAAGTTAAGGTTGGGAGCACAAGTAATAGAACCTGTCCCATACACATGTGTTAACGAACCATCGGCTGTTCGTACAGTTTCTGGTTTCAGACATGGAGTGTAATAACAAAAGCCTTGAGAATTGCCTGTCATGTGTTTATTCGCACCGGAATCAATTATCCATGAATCAAAATGAGCAGTAAATGCATTACCTGAGTGCACAAGATTTGAGGCGGCACTTGTCGAATCAATTTAAGACATTAGTCGCTTGAGATTTTGGATCTCGATAGGTGAAAAAGTGCTTTCTAATGTTGTATTGTTCTCCACTGTCTCTAATAAGTGAGCGTGAGCGTTGGAAGAGTTATCTTTCTTCCTATGACCACGGGGAGGTCAACCATGGAGCTTTCAACATGTCTTTTTAGTATGTCGAGGTTTCCCACAATGATCACAGTGCAGGTGATCCTTATTAGAGCCAGGAGCCTTAGATTGCTCAAGTGTAGTAGATGCAATCAACTCGGATTTTTCAATTGATGATGAATAAAGCATGACAATCCTCCTGCTTTCTTCCTGCTGTATAAGCACATAAGCTTGCTCAAAAGATGGAAAAGGTGAGGTACCGAGGACTTGGACCCTTATTTGGTCAAATTCAATGTTGAATTCGGCCAAAAAATCATGGACCTGCTCCTTCTGTACAAGCTAATGAAACTTCACTGTATCGCTAGTAGAATTCGCTTGGAAGTACTGATAGTAATCCAATTTCTACTATAATCCACTCAATTTAGAATAATATTGAGAGTGTCAGTGCACTTTGCTTTGTGCCATGGATTTTATTGTAAATTTCATAAACTTGAGCATCATTACCCATGCATGAGTAGGTTAGAGCTGTAGCTTTCCAAAATTTTTTAGCAGTATCCAACAACAACTATCGTTTGGAGATTTTAGGCTGCATGGAATTGATCAACCAGGACATAACAAGGGAATTTTTAGAATTCCATTGACTGAATGCAGTGGTAGAAACAGCTGGTTTGGTCTTTTCTCCATTAATATATCATTGCAATCAGCGGACTTTGATAAATAACAAAGCTGACCTAGACCAGACTAAATAACTATCACTACCATCAAGTTTAATTGACCTAATTTGAAGGTGTGGATTGTCATTAACAATGTTAATTGTCCTAATTTTGGGTCTTGGATGTCTATCGGTATCCTCATAGCAACAGAGAAAGAAAATAACAAATTGATCTAAGAAGGAAACAATAACCTAGTAGTGACGAATTAATAACAACTGATTAAATAGTCGGAGTTGGGACGAAGAGGCGAGTTGAACGGTCGGAAAAAAAATTCAACGACCGGTGATTAGAGCTAGGTAGCCGGAATTGGGATGAAGAGGCGAGTCGTTCGGTTAGAAAAAAAATCAATAACTGGTGATTAGAGTGGCTCATGCGCCACACGCATCGGCGCGTGGACGGGGCGTGAGAAGCTTGTGGCGGCGCGTGGACGGGGCGTGAGAAGCTTGTGGCGGCGCGTGGGACCATGTGCAGAGGTTTTTGGCTGTGAAATTTCACAGAGATGGTTGCCGGGGAATGAGTCGTATTCTAATAGGGCGGTGACGGAAAAATAAGGTCGCGAAAGGGAACCGTACTATGGCCCGAAAAAATAAACAACTAAATTAGGAAACATATCTAATTTAGAACTCAATTCTAGGACCTAGTCAACAACAATGACTTGGTCACACATACTAACAAGGTCTAACAATTGCAAGTTCCAAAATACATGCACACATATAAACAAAAAAAGATATACTAGGTTGATTTTATTAGGAAATTGCCTTGAACATGTTACTTGATATCAAAATCTGGAACCATAAACGTGAACATTTTCCAGATGAGGCATATGGTAATGACCTTGCAAAGTGTTTTCTTTCATTTTCACCTTTTACTACTGGGCATTGTTTGTAGATCATGTAGTATTTAAATTTGGTCATTTGGTTAATAACCAAAAGGAAAAAGGCATGTATTAGTCTGGGAATGTTGGTGTGTCCCACACCATCTCTAAGAGTCTGAGAAGAACTGCATTATTTCTTGGAGATCAGCAATAAAACCATGTGTTTCAGTCCTATATTAGTTGTTTCTTTTGCAAAAAGATGCCTTGTTTAGTCTCTCTCTCTTCTTGCTGAAGTACTATCTATAGTGTCAGATTGGCAGGTGTTCAGTGTGCCAAAAAGGAATGGTTATGTTATATAGGGATGAGCAGTTTTCAGTTTAAACACCAAACTGAAGTGAACTACTTCTGTTAAATCAGTTTGTTTAGTTTCAATGGTTCGATTCAGTTTGGTTATGATTTTAAGGGATTTTGGTTTTAGGTTTGGTTTTTATAAGAGAAACTGAAAAAACTGAACTGAGCAGAATTTTACTTGTATATTTTAATGCCATTTTTTAATAGTTAAAGGTTATTTTTTGTGGCTGCTCTCTCTTTTAAAAGGTCATATCCTCATTTTACTTGGCCAACCTCATTTCTCAAATTGCATCCCTTTTAACCTTAAGTTCCTCAAATCCAAATCCCTCATCTCCCCTTTTTCGTCTTCCTCCTCCTCCTCCTCCTCCTTGTTATACAGACAGCAGTCCTTTGCTTCATTAGTTCTACAAAGCCTTCACAGAGGCAAAGCGTCTTTTTCCTCACCACTACACTGTCGACTGTGGACTTGTCACCACACAGCGGCTGCAAAATGAAGAAGCAAAGACTCACACACCAGATCTGTATTCTTGCTTATTTTTACTTGTTTTTGGCTTATGTTCACTTATTTTGGCTTTTGTTTGATGAAGACCCATATCAGCAGCAAAGAGCACGTCCAATTATGAGTGATTTGCTACTGTTTTTGAGTTGGAGATTTGGCCATTGATGTCGTGCTCTGCCTCTTCTCTCTCCTTCCCGTTCTCCATCTCTTTCTCCCTCCCTTTTAGTGCTGTCATATGAATCATGAGACACTGAAATTTGGTTGGAGATATTGAAATCCGGGATTAGAGATTATTTGAAAATAGCCATTTTATGATTTGGTTGATTTGGATTTGAGTAATTTGTTATATCTGAGGTTGGACTTCTGTAGGTGATTTGAGTGAGTGAGATTGAGCTGAATCTTGGATAGTGCTGAATAATCTCCATTCTTCAGTTTGGTTGAAATAACTGATTGATCTAACCGAGTCTATGTATTTTGGTTTAGTCCATTTACAGAAAATGCTATTTTGGTTTCTCAGTTTCTTGATATCTGTTTGGTTTCAAACTGAACTGAATATTTGCTCCTCCTAACTGTTATGCATCTTTTAAATGGTGGGTAGAATATAGTATTATTAATGAAAGTCTTAAATCATTGGTTGAGTTATTTTGTAGTTTCATTGTTCTGTTATGGTTTCTTTAATAAATAGAATATGTACACCGTGAAAATTGATTCTTCTTATTCTTGATGCTGCATTGAGGCACAGTTTTTTATTTTTAAGTAAATATGTTGTGGTGTCTGATTGATGTTAATGCATGCTTTTCTAGTTTCTTCAGGTCTATTAATGATAATTTTGTATGTAACTGTAACTAATTTTAAATTATAGAGAGCATGTGAGACTTATCTGTATCATTATACGGATGGTCAATATGAATGGAACTTAAAGAAGAAAATGTATCTAATCTTTTTGCAGGGTTCTAAGCGTCCTCATACAGGGGTGACAGAGTCGTTCGGTCAAATGGGCACCATAAAAAATGTTCCTATGCAAGATGTCTACAAGTCTGATTTTGGTTCTTTTGAAGTTGGCAACTCAGCCATCACTGGGGTTGCAAATGAGCAGATTGGATCTCATTTAGATTGGGATGATGATGATAGAGGCATGGGGATTAATATCCAAGCTCTTCTATCTGAATTCGGTGATTTTGACGACTTCTTTGAGAATGATGCCTTGCCTTTTGGAGAGGTAATTCTCTTATACTTGGTCAGTGATGTAATATGTATGTGCGAGTCTTCCATCTACTTCTTAATCTGGGAGTAAGAGTAGTTTCATGCTTTGACAGTTGTCCACACTTTATGCCAACTGGAAAAGTGCAATCTGTGGTGTTGTTATGAATACCTATTTACCTTGATATCTAAACTTGAACTGTCTGAAGCTCCTGAATAGCATAAAAGTTCTATTCATATCAGTTTTGGTATTTTTTTTCTTTCATTTTTATAATTTTGATTAAATTCTGATTCCCTATGGGTTTGCTCGTCTTATGATGATGTGAACAACAGTAGGTACTGCCATTGGTTTAGCATTCTCTTTTTATGGTATATTGAAAATGACTATTTATAGCAGATGTAGCCTTAAGCATCCTTGATGAACAAGATACGCATCTCTTAAAGAATAGTTACAGTATTCTGCGATCTTACCTTGACTAGCAACATGATATGTCTCCAAAATTTTTTCCCTAATATCATAGTAACAGTCTATCAATTTTCCAATCAAATTATCACTCTCCTCAGTCTATTTACCTAGATTGCCAAGGTCTGTTAATTCTTGTTTTGCGGCATTGGTGATGATAGCCAATGCAGACCACTAGATTCATTGTTTAGCCAGTTTTACATCTCTCTTTCTAGTCTGCAGCTCAAATCTCTGGCTTGCAAGCACTTGGGAGGGAAAGACCTGCCTGCATCTGTGGGAACTGCTTAAATCCACGTTCAACTATGACTATCTAAGAAAGAACTTTACATTTAAGCATGCAGTAACTCTCAGCAGCACTCACCCTTTTGTTTACTTCTTACATTGGAATTCCAGTTCCATATTTCAACAACCAGTTGATCATAACAAATTTCTTTGTTCTCCTCCACTAATTTGACGTTAACATAATTGGTTATCTGATGCACAGCATGCTTAAATCATGCTGCTGCTTCTGCTCACAGCTCAAATACTATATAGAGCAGGAAGAACAACGCATTTAACTTTGGACATATCAGACTTTGTCTTTGTTGGAGATATAGAACTATTATTGGGGTCCACATCTCCAAGCTCATGCTTTTAGGTTGAGTAGTTTCTTGTCATGGTATAAGAGCCTCTAAGACTAAAAAGTCCAATGTTTGAATCCTTGCTACCCCATTTTATTGATTGTATATTTTAGCACAAAGTAAATTTGTTGTGCTTCTTTACACTTCAAACCTAGTAGGCATTTGTGTCCATTGTTGTGTTGGAGATATAGACGATTCTTGATACGCTTGCCTACAAGTTTAAGCTTTTTGGTTGAGTCATTTCATGCCTATTGATGATTACCATTCAATCTATTTTTCCTTTCATTTCTATTTGAAAATTATTCTATGCATGCAAGCATGTATATGCATGTGAAAGTTCAAGTTCTTAAGCTTTTACTGAGTCTAATTGTGTTCCTATTTTCCCCCTCTATTTTTTAAGCCTCCTGGAACAGCAGAGTCGCAGGCTCTTATGTTTTCTGCTCCAGATTGTGGAGAAGTTGTTAGTAGCCCTATTGCGGTGATGGATGTTGCAGATCATATGCTATTGCCTGTAGGTTTTTCATCCTTTGAGAGCTTTAATCCACCTGCTACAGCAGGTGTAGAGGAGTGCATGAGCAAAAATCAAGATATAACACTTGATTCTCTAACATCAGTTCCAGTGAACCACACATCACCATCTTCTGCAGGTGAGTTTGATCATTTAATCAAAGCTGAAGCTCTGATGTCCTTTGCTCCAGAATATGGAGCAGTTGAAACCTGCACAAATGAGTTCTCCTCGTCAATTTTCAGAAGTCCATATTGCCCAAAGTCTCGCAGAGTTGAGAGTTCAAATTCAAGTACAAACAATTACACATATAGTGCAACACCTCCCTCTTCTCCTTGCTTAGATGGATCAGATGAGAAGAGTGGAATGCCTGTGAATGCAAAAGCAGGTGTCAGGATGGACATAAAGAAATATTACACTCCTGTGGAGACTGGTAAAGAACAATGTAATAGAAAATCTGTCACACAAAGTGAGGGCCTTGCTACAAGTGGGGGATTGGTACCATCTTCATTCTCTACCTTCAATTCTGCAAATGCTGTCAAATCTGTGCAGAGGAAAATGGCTGAAGCCACAGTAGGATCAGAGAGCTTCCTACTTTCTTTGAAGACTGTGTTGGCAACTGAAGTTGAATGTCTCATGTTTCAAGCTACCATGTGCAGGGTACGGCATATGCTATTGTCTTCCTGTAACCCTACACCTATAAGCTTGAGTAGGTTAAGCAGTGGCACAGTGATGAGTGACTTGCCTGGTGATGGAAGTACCATGACAGACAATATATCTAGCAGGTACGAGGTGAAGAAGAAAGAATCTATACCAGTTAGAATAGCTGGTGATATTGATGGAGTGCTAGATGGTCACCTCAATGCACCTGTTGGAGTTTGGCGCTCTGTTGCCGTCCCTAAAGTAACCAAACCTAGTAGTTCACCAAGTATGGAAGTTAGTCCATCGTTACCCCATCATTCATTGAATGAAGAAAGAATGCTTTCATATAAGCATAGACAACCACTGCAGGAGTTGCTTGATGGCATGGCATTACTTGTCCAGCAAGCCACTTCTTTTGTTGATGTGGCTCTGGATGCAGATTGTGGTGATGGTCCTTATGGCTGGCTTGCATTACAGGAGCACTGGAGGCGTGGATTTTCTTGTGGTCCTTCCATGGTCCATGCGGGCTGTGGAGGAACTTTGGCTTCTTGTCATTCACTGGACATTGCTGGCGTGCAGTTAGTAGATCCTCTTTCTTCTGATGTAAGCTGTTCCCTTATCTGTCTTGTGGGATGATATGGTCAAAATATACTACATTCCTGGATATTCCATACATATGATCATACTGCCCTTTTTTATTTTTGTTTTTTCATTTCGTTTATGTTTTTTTGGTGCAGATTCATGCTTCCTCTGTGATTACTCTGCTTCAGTCTGAAATAAAAACAGCCCTAAAATCTGCTTTCGAGAGTTTGGATGGCCCATTATCTGTTACTGATTGGTGCAGAGGCCGAAGTCAGTTGGGTGATGGAGGCACAACATGTGATGGATCTTTGGCTGAGTCGACTTTAAGTGAGTGCAAAGATTCTTCAAGTGCTGTATGTTTATCTGCTGGGGAACCAATGAGCCCGGCCCACTCTTCTGCTGGTGCCTCTTGTCTTAAAGGTATAATGATTATTTATTCATTGGGTTCTGGAATTTTCAGGTGATTTACAGTTTTGCAGTTGCTGCAGTGGATGGAGCTAAAGCAGATGAATCTGGCCAAAGGAGATTGAGCCAAGAAATAGAGTCAGAGCAGCTTTCATGCTCCCGAAGGCCATCACTATTTGTTCTTCCTTGCCCTGCTATACTTGTTGGGTATTGATCCTTATTATGGCAACATTTTCACATCAACACTAATAAATTGAGTTATTTATTTATCATGACTGGATAATGACAAATTAGTAGGTTTTGCCAATGCTAAGCTTTTTTGCATAAATCGCATCTATACACATTGTAATATGTCAATGAGATAGGATAAAAAAATGTGTATTTAACCGACCCATCCAAAATATCTCATTCTTTTTGTGGTCATAGCATATGTGACAATACAAATACTGTATTATTAATAGGTATCAGGATGATTGGCTTAAGACATCGGCAAACTCTTTACAACTCTGGGAAAAGGCTCCATTTGAACCATATGCTTCACCAAAACCTGTAAGATTGTGGAAATATGTTGGTTTTTTTTTAAATATGAGCTTTCTGTTCTTGATATATTTATCTGAGGGGTTTTGGATGTTGCTGTAATCATTAAATGATGCTGCAACTTTGTTCATTAATTTTTGCAGATTTCTTATTGTGTTATATGTCCAGACATTGATCCTCTTACTTCTGCTGCTGCTGATTTTTTCCAACAACTTGGGACTGGTGAGTGGCACTTTTTGTTTTTTGGTCTTAGTGATGCTTCTATGGAAAGTGTATTGTATTTGTACCCCCTTAGGAATGATGCTTTTTGTTGTTCTATACGAGAGAACAAAGTGATCGCTGGGTTTTGCTATGCTTATATAGCAGATATTCTTTACTTGGATAACTACTTTGAGATTTATTTATTTATTTTTTTCCGAAATACAAAAAAAAAAAAAAAACTATTTTCTACCTAGGAAGAAAAGAAGTGCTCTGTTAAACATGCTCTTCATTGAGAAAAAAAGGGTGTTCTATTAACTATGAATGAATGAGAGTACATGTTGGGCGCTTAATTCCATGTATCCTGTGCCTTGTCCTGTCAACATGTAAGGCATGGCAAAATAAAGAACTGGAGTATCGGAGATTGCAATTGCAGCCAATTTTTTAATCTAATTTGCTCTGGTACTGAAGGAGTCTTATTCTGTTGTTGGCATTTTTATATTCTCTTTCAAGTTTAGGTTTAATGCATAAAAACATGGGTTTCTTGCATGCATTTGTTTACTTAAGTTGTATGCCTCCATGGCATAACGCCTCAAGTTTTTTTGGGTCTTATATGAGTTTTCTTTTTCTTTTTCTTTTTCTTTTTCCCCTCTCCTTCAGTTTATGAGATCTGCAAACTGGGAACTCATCAGCCTCAAAGTTTGGGAAACCAAATGGAGATAGATTCAGGGAAATTGTCAACTTCTGGTTTTGTGATGCTTGATTGCCCTCAATCAATGAAGATAGAAAGCAGTAATACATCTCTTGTGGGTTCCATAAGTGATTATTTTCTCTCTCTCTCCAATGGTTGGGACTTGACAAGCTATCTTAAGTCTCTTTCGAAGGCAATTAAGTCCTTAAAAATTGGTCCAAGCATATCGACAAACACAAAAGAAGGAAATAGTGGTCCTTGTATGGTGAGTGGTTGCTTCCAATTTTCCTTCAATAATTATTTTGCATTGAATTCTATTTTTCCCAATAGTATTAGTTCTTGCAGTTCAAATGACAATGCTATTGTTGCAAAAATGTTCTTGCCTTGCAGTGATATAAATTAGTTTCCATACATGATAGGTGGAAGGTGCATGTATATTTTGTCTAGTTTGTCACTGATCTCTTTGGTAGGAAAATTATACCCGAAAACGTTTGGTTTTATGTGTTTTCTGGAAGGTCAATGTTTATCTGAAAGTTCTTAAGTTTGAGAATTTGCATTGCTCAACCAACTAATCTGAACTTGATTCAATCACTCTATTCGTAATTTCGTACGTAATATCATTTGCCTGCTCAAGTTGAGCAATAATTTTACCATCCTAGCTGTAGTTGGAACCTCTAAACATGTTGAGTACAGTTCAATTGAATTCCAGTTCCACAGATAATCCAGTTTGTATGTTTGGATTAAGGTAAATATTACTTCTTTTGTTTTCTGAACTGATGGAACTATTTGTAGTGCATTTTGACTGGAAGATTTCAAACTTAGTAGGAACCGAATTATATTTGGAAAACCAAAATTTTTCCCTTGAAATCAGGTTGATATGTGAAATTGGATATATACAATTCATTTTTTTATTAAAATTTTAAATCAATAAAATTCAATCTATTTCCCTTTAGGGCATCAATTTCATTTAAAAAAAAAATCAATTGAATCATTGTAATATGGACCTGTTAATATTCAATGCTACATAATTTCTTGCAAATGTGTTGATGAAAGAACAGTGATCACTTCAAATTCTAGTTATTATTGTCAAACTGATTCTATGTCCCTGTTTCACTTGTTTCTTCACTCAGGTTATCTATGTGGTATGCCCCTTTCCTGAACCTATTGCAGTTCTACAGACTATCATCGAGTCGTCTGTTGCTGTGGGATCCATTCTTCCATCAGATAGAGAGAGGAGGCCTCTGTTGCTGAGTCAGGTTGGCAAAGCTTTAAGTTGCTCAGCAGTTGTGGATGAAGCATCACCATCAAATGTTCTAGTGCTTTCAGGGTTTAATGTTCCTAAATTGGTATTGCAAATTGTGGCAGTTGATGCGATCTTTAGGGTTACAAGTTCTGCTCTTAATGAACTTGTCATTCTTAAAGAGACTGCTTTCACTGTGTACAACAAGGCTCGGCGAATTTCGAAAGGATCCTCATACGATGTTCAGTCATCAACATTGTCTAATAGAGCTCATCCTGTCATGCCACAAATGACTTCCATTCCAGCAATATGGAAGGACTGTGTTGGTCCTCGACTTGGAGGACCGTCACTTCCGAGAGAGGGTGAAATTGATGCTGGCTTGAGACCGGGTACTTGGGATAATTCATGGCAAACAACAAGGACTGGAGGCTTGAACTGTGATCCAAACAGAAATGGAGATATTATTCATCAGGATGAAGTTCACTACATGTTTGAGCCACTTTTTATTCTTTCAGAACCTG
>CAOGCB010438322.1:0-10087 GCA_948266635.1 Cnidoscolus chayamansa | reverse complement strand
ATGGACTTGCTGGCTGAAGCTCTTATCCATGTTTATCTCGTGGTACCCCGTTTACTGTCTTGATATAAATGCCTTATCATGTTACTAAGGCCAATAGCAGCAAGTGGTAAAGATAGGGTTGGACATTCTAGGTTAGTTGCCGCCAATTTTAAATGATTGTCGGCCAATCTCAATGCTTGGAAACACCAAAATTCTGGCACTGTCCTTTTCTTATTGTCCCTTAATAGGGACACTTGAGGCCTCAATTTATAAAATCATTGGAACTGCATACTGCATACATATAACATTAGCTGTTACTGTCCCCACCCCTTCCCTTATTATTCACTGTTTTCTGGACCACTCTGCTTCCCTTCCGCCACTGCAGTTGCTTCTGCTCTTTTTTGGCTTTTCTGTTGCTCTTTTCCTACTTCTGTTTGTTCTCTCTTTAATTCAACCTCTCCCTCATTCATTTTCCTTTCTTTTTTATGTCAATATATATGTATTTCCTTCTCATTATTTATTTATTTATTTATTAAAATTAGACCTGTAACTTTAGCACCATGGCTTGAAATGATATCCCCAAGTGGACCACCCATGCATAGCTCATCTCTCATCCATCACCTTAACAAAATGCAAAAATTGCGAACTTTAAATGCAAACCTGTCTTTACATTGCGGAGACTCAATGCTATGTTTGGCATTACCTTAGATATTGACACCCAGCCCAGCCCAACACCCAGCCCATTGGATACTCATCCTGTGGTGCCACTGCCAATGCCGAAACCAAACATTATCACTTGCTCTCTGTCAAAAATATGTTTTTTTTTTGTTGGATATCAGTTATGTCCTGTCCTGATTTGCGAGGTCGAATTAATTTTCAGCTAGATTGATCACATTCACATCATAATTCTGAATTATATGACAGGTAATTAATATGGGCCTTTCTGTATATATAATTCTGTTGGAAATTATTACAAGTGCAGTTGATGCGTTCTGCAGACGAGTTTAAAATGGCCGTCGATATTAATTAGGGATGCTATCGTATCAATATAAAATTAATACAACATGAGATACGTAATCAATTATCCAAAGACATAGGATTAGTAATCTACCCATTCTTGAAAAACATGCAGCTGGTTACAACTTGACTTCACATGCACATGTACATGCACCCATCAGTTTCGATATAAATCAGCCCTCCAATACATTATCAGCTTACTTAATTAAAAGCCTTGAAGCTAGATAAGGGCATGACATATACTCACATGCCTGGTCACGTGAGTGAGTTTCAACGTGATGGTATGATTTATTTAGCACCCAAATAAGATTGGTCTTTGTTTAATGTTGAAAGTCATCACTCTCACAGATGAATAGGTCAAAAGGGTGAAGCTTTGTCTTTGAGGTGTTTAAAGAGGGTGCAATACCCACCAAAAGAAGTGAGCATATTCAATCTCATCAACATCTAATGTTCTTTTCTTTTCCCATTCCATTTTCTCCTTTCTCTCTCTACAACTTCAAATACCCTACATTTCATACTCCTAACTACTAGACTTTATATTTTTTTATGACTATTTTTAGTTGTCATTTTTGAATCAAACCCATTAGCTCCATGAACAAAGACACGACATACAAAATCAAAAGATTTTTTCTAGCACTTTTAATCTTCCCCTGTACATGCTTTCATGTCTTTAATAACCCTTTCTTTTTTGCCTTCACTTCATTTTTTTTTTATTCGTAATCCACTTCATCAACCACTATAATTAAACCTCACATTTCACTATATTTCCATTTATTATTTGACGTTTTAAGTTCAACAATTTTCTGCTGGAAACAACGTACTCTTCCCTTTTCTGTGATAAATCCCTACACAAAGATTACATCCCACAAAAATCAACACGCTTGGTCGACACATATATGCGTGCCTCTCTTTTTCTTTTAAGTACAGAAATTAATCTGTAAGTCTGATTTTTTCCCACTACCCATTAAACCTTGTCCACTGATATATGTCAATGTGTGTATATGCAATTTGATATATGACAAATCAACACCTATGAAAGATGTGGTCAATGTGATATATAAAATACTGACTCCGACACTCACTGTATGTAATAAAAATATTAAGAATGAATAATTTATTAAATTAGTAGGTTAATAAAATTTAGTATGAAATCTGTTAATTATTCAAAGATTATTTGAAGAACAAAGCCAGCTCATGATTCCCTTTAGTTTAAAGCACATGCAAACCTTTTCTTTACGTTGCATAAAAATTCTGCTAATCCTAAACCACCCATTATCTTATCAATTGTTTGATTTTCAATACCCATCGATTGATTTAACACTACGTGGGTATTCAAATATTATATTCTGGAATCTTATATGTACATATAATATGTTGTGTATTTGGACATGCTATATTTAAGTGGCTGTCCATATCGAGGGGCTTTTCTCCATTGACTTAACCTCGTTTGTTCAAACTATCAGATTTGAGGTTTATGTCCCTCTCAATTTGTATTGTATAATAAATTTCTTATATTGCTTTTGCTTGTTAATTCAGTATATTAGCTAGGCAATACGGATGCTAGCTGAACGTGCGAGGAAGGGAATGCTTTTATGAAGCCGTAGCCAGATGAGTTATTTACTTATACACAATGAGGTTTATGTTATTATATTAATATTTTTTTATTAAATACATCAATTATTTAATTATTTATATATATTTTTTTATAAAAATCATTAAATAAATTCTTATCTGCTATAAAATTATAATTTGTTCTTTTTCTGTAAGATAAATATAATCACATTAAATATACTTATAAAATATATAAATCTGCTATTTTTTATTAATATTATTAATATTTATAACAATTTATTAATCATGAAAATTTTCAACTCAAACGCAACTAAACTTTAAATGCATGAGTTTTTTTTCCCTTCAGATCAGATCATATTTAAAAAAAAAAAAAAAAAGGAAAACGTTTATGTTCAGTGGCCGACAACTAGTTCCTCGGTTCACATGCACATAAAAAATATATGCCTGTTTTTTTTTTCGTTTTCCTCGTTTTATGGTCTTGTTCTTGCTGATGGATCTGTCCCTCCAGAACCCATTAATTTTCTTTTCTTATCTCATGAATCGGACGCTTGCTACTTGCAAGCAAAGGCCAGACAAACACTTCGCCTGTGGATCTATGTGAATTATATTCAAGAATACAAGCTTTTATGTGTAGAGTATATATGATACAAAATATATATATTTTTTTCTTCATAATGAAAGACCCAGTGGGAGAGGAGGATGAGCGTTCATATAACTGCAACGACTCTCCATTGCTTTGTTTTTTCTTTATTTTTTATGCTCTTCACTTCCGGATAAAATGCCAACTATCTCTGCGTCCAGATCCCATTACTCTAAAGAGTGTGATTCAGGTTCTACGAATTTGAATATGGGAGTGGAGTGAAGCAGAGATGGAAGGCAATTTGACTAGCCACATCACGTAAAGAACATAAAAATTATTAACCATACAAAGCTAGTCCATTGAAAGGGGGAAAAAAAAGAAAAGAAATAGTGAGCGTGATTAGAATGAGCGTGGAATGCTCAGCAAATCTGCAGTTGCATGATTTAAACTCTGCAGTGCCCTGCTCTTCTTGGACAGATGCTCTGGTGAAGAAGACACTGATGCTGATGCTGCCACTGCCCATGAATCGTTTGAGCTATCCGAGCTAAACGACACATCCATTACGCCGTTTGGACTGCCTGGAATAGAATTAAACTTGCGTTTGTTTGATTGGCTGCCAGGGTCTCTTGATGCAATCTCCATTATGAGCTGACTGCAACCCTCCACCTTGTCCTGTTTGGACGTTGTCCGAAATCAAGATCCAGTATATAATGGGATTTTCTAGTTCAACACGGACAGATAAATTGGAATTCAGTTCAATGAATTGGAAGGGGAACTCACCTTGTCGATTCCCAGAATACCCAATAGCTGGCTTTTGTATTCAGCTTCAAGACAGGGTTCTACATCATTAATTACATGCAGCATTGTAGCGGTAGCAATTACGGAAGGGAGATAAGGCATACACCTAGAATCTGCATGCATTAAAGAAACGTAATGATCAAAAAACCAAAACCAAAATTGTAAGAGCTCTAATTTATCAAATTGGATCGGAAAGAAAGTAGCGTAATTTGTCAATAAATGATGGAAAAGATGCTAAAATCTTGCCTGTAATGATAGACAGAACTATGCCTTCACATCTCCGCAGAAATTCAGAACAGAGATAATCCTTTAAGCCTACCCTCCTCGTAATAAAATCAAGAAACGATAATGGAGTCACGGGATTCATTCTCCATTGGAGAGTAGAGAGCACCAAAATCTCCATTCTCTGTATGGTTTTCGCCTCAAACACATACTTACTATCCTCCACCTAGATAAAGCGAAGAACCCCACATTTATGAACAAATCAGACAAGCATAATTAGCCATAATTATCTAGGAAGGAGCCAATTATTAAGTTCGATATATAAATAAATACATATTTATGTACCTGAAGGTCCAATAAAAGAGGCACCTGGGTCTCTTCCACCTTGGCGGCAAGGGAGAGACAAGCCACGGCAGCGAGATGAGTCATCCATGGCTTCTCTGTCTGAAGGTGGAAGCTACAAAGGAACCTATCCAGATAGTTAACGGCCAATACTGCAGTTAGAGCAGTGAAAGTGTATTGTGCATTGACCTTGAGTATCCAGTTGACAGCCCCACGGCGAGCCTCAGCTAGAGATGGGTTGGTTTGTAGTTTATTGAAGACGTAGTTTTGCTCTTGTCTGGAAAACAAAGAGGAAAGCTCCTCCTCTTCCCAATACAAGTCTTGTTCTAAAAGAACTAGAGAACATTTCTGTCTCTTGTTGTTATCACAGCAATAGTTATCCCTTTCGTCTTCTTCCTCATGGAAATAGTCCTCAGAAATTTCTTCCTCCCAATTATCCTCTGAACAGTAGAGAACATCGTTAAGAAATGTAGGGGTTGGTTGATATCGAGGGTCTTGCAGTGCATTAGAGTGAAGATAATGTTTTGCCATCTTCTTCCAAGACGAAGATCAGGTTCAGATCTTGGTTCATTACGGGCAAGAAAAGAAGATAAACAATAAAGAGAGACCTACAGACTCAAATTGAGCCATCTATCCGTCGCGTCGCGCTCTGTGTGAAAGAAAGAAAGAAAGAAAGAGAAGGGAAGAGGGGGGCAATGACCAGTGACTCAAGGATAGTGATGTGTTTTTATTTGTGGGCTTGGAGGCGGTGAATCTTTTTTTTTTTTTTTTTTTTTTAAAAAAATGGGTGTATCGCGGGTCGAAGAGGGTGAATCATGGGCCATGCAGCTCAAAAACTGAACACGTGACAGTTGTACGAGGGATTTTCCAATGCCCCACCATTGAATTTTCAACGGGGGGGATCTCTGTTTCGCTTCTCAATCTAGTTACCTTGAACCGTTAAGATTGTGCAGATCAAAATACGTGTAAAAGGGGAGGGAGACTATATAAGCACTAGCCTTGGCTTTTCTTGTATGAGTGGACCATACGCCAGATATTCTTCTTTTTTTTTTTAATTATTGTATATAATTTTGGCGGGGTATTCTAAAACTTTTTTGACATCTTTTTTGGCAGGCGCGGCCTCGATGGATGTCTGCGTTGCACAGCCCCGCACTCCTCTGATGCACCCTCCACCGTTGGATACTTATAATTCTTCTTTCCATTCCTACGATATAAAACATCAATTCTAATGGTTGATCGTAATAAATTTCATGTAAATTTTATTATATATATTAGAGGGTGTGAATGAACATATACAACAATAAGGTTCTCCCTATAAATTTTATGGAGAAAAAAAAAATAAGAAACGTTAAATATGCGTGGCCAGGAGTATTGTCAAGTGTCTCCAGGCTCTCGTTATTTATTTTCACTTTTTTTGGTTTTTTTCTATTCATTAGAGAAATGGGATTTATAGTCTCATTATCAAATTCTTCCCAAAATTTCACACTATCAAGCATACTTAATGAATCTTAGTATAGTTGTGATGTTATGTCCATTAAAAGAATCATATTTCATATGTGATTGATGTATATATATATATACTTTTTTAACAATAATATTATATGATTAAGATGAAATTAAAGTTGATTTAATTTTGATGCATGATTACCCAAGTGAAATATTTTTAATTGAACTAACAATAGAAGACTTTAAATTTGGGTACCATCACTGCACCTACGACACTCTCTGTACTCTCTCTCTAATTATCAATGTTTTACTGTCTCTCTTATGGCTTTTATATTATTGCACTTCATACGCATTTAATGCTCCTTTGCTTAACGGCATCATCTCTTTTCAATTTTATTACCTGCACCCCATCTACCCTTCACTATTTGGTAGTCCTTAATTTTCTTTTTTCTCAATAAAAGAAATATGGTTAGTGTTGATCATGATTAAAATAATAATATATTTATAAAAAAGATGAAGAAGAAAGAAACGTATACCAAGTCCTGCAAAGCGATTTATTATTGTGATGGCAGAAGACAACTGAATTTTCTTTTTTTGTACGTAAAGAAACGTCCCTCTCCCTGTAGTAAAGTTACAAGAGAGTAAAAACGCAGAAAAGAACTGTATCTGTATTTGTGTGCTTGTCTACAAGCTTAGTTCCCATGTGTTCTCCTTGCGTCAACTCATCTATACGCCATTTACAATAGAATCTGCAATCTGCATGCTACGTACTGTAACTGTGCGTGTTATTTACCTACACAGAAGCGTCTAGGGATACTACTTGCCCTCTGATATGTTGCTTTCTTTTCTTCTCTTTTTCTTTTTCCTTTAATTTCTCTTCTTCTTCTTCTTCTTCTTTTATAGGCTCGACCTCCAAGAAATGAGGCTAGAGGTTTAGAGATTAGTACAGGGAACAGGACATAAAAAAAAAAAAGGTTGGTGGTGGTGCTGCAAACAGGTGAATCAAATCAATGGAAGGATATGATATGGAATTGGAGGTGGTTGTGTTGCTTTCCAGTTCACTTATCAATTTAACCAGGATTTGCCAGTTGCTTCTGTTTTTGCATACCATAAGTCTATAATATTATACACCCACTTAAAGGACTCCATACTTTCTTGTGTTGTTTGTTCCTTTTTCTTTTTACTTGAGCATCTCAAAAATTTATACATCTATGGTTTCTAAAAATAAAGTAGCTGTTTCATCATTCTGGTCAAATGCCAGATACTATTTAAGCCCATACTCTTCTTCTTCTTCATCTTCTTCTTCAGAACCACCGAAGTCTGTGGTTAATGGCCATACATTTTTCAATCACAAAAACAACAGAAAGCGAAGACGTACGTCCTTTATTGGAACTCTTCAAGTTCGACAATTCCCTATAGCATGAACACGGAGACCTAACCTTAGGCTCGTACATTTTAGCTTGGTGGGACCTAGCTATAAAGGTATCACAAACCTTCAAAAAAGAAAGACTTGATCACCCATCTTTGGCCCAATCTGTGCTTATTAGGAAAGTTCATCATGGATGATGGACAGGGGACTCAGGGCCCACATGGTTTTCCTGGTCCAGCTGTGTGGAGGACCCCCCCCCCCCCCTCTTCCCAAAAAGCTTTGGGCCCACTTCCCCTATAGTCCCTGTCTAATGATCATGTTTGTCCCGTAATCATAGCATACCTTACATACCCTGTTCATTGTTGATGCATGGTAAGAAGCAGGTAACTACCAGAGATTATAATAAGGTTGTAATAATAAGATAACGAGGAGTTGACCTTTTATAAGGTACCCTCGATTTGCAAAAATTCTAAATTGGGTTTTTTTGGTTACCCCACCTTTTGCATCTCGTCCTCACAGATGCATTATGAGATGGCTTCTTCAATAAGCCAAAACCCCTTCCAACGATTGGAACAGAGCAGAGCTAAAACATTTGATTTGGCCTCTTTTTTCCTCGCGAAAACACCTACATTTGTATATTTGGTCATTTAACTATGAATCCTTCAATTTTAACTATCTTATTCTTAAGATATTAGAAATACTGTACAAGCAGATTCTGTCAAGCTACTGGATGAAATTTAAGCAATACAGCAATTCTACATAATTATATCACCATTGTACTCTCGCTGCAGTTCACATAATTTATGGCCATCTAACAACACCCTTATGGCATGGCAATACTGGTCTACAGAGCTTTGCAGTTCTAACACTGAACAATATATTTTTTTAACATTTGTCCGGAAGTGGTAATTGATAAAGCTGTGTGCATGTTCTTATTTTGGCGTCTACTTTCGAATTAAAATCTCAATATCATCTTGGTTTGATTTTTCAGTTATGGTTCAATCCAGTGCAGGCCAGTTTAGATTTTAGCTATCGAAGAAAGTTTCAGGCCAATGAAACTCTAGATGACGTAGGCATACTCTTTTAACTTCAAAAATAAAATGTATAAAAAAAAAAAAGAAAGAAAAGAGGCTAGAGGGATGCATGGCATGCACCGCCAAGCTTGGCATTGCAAGATGGGTACTTTTTAAAAAAGCTAACACAAGCATATTGGAGTAGTTAATCACTCCCTGCAAAGTTCCAGCCCAATGAACCTCCTCTATACGACATTTGCATACTCTCAACTTCACCCAAGTATTTGACATACAACTTCACTAGCAACTCGTTTTTGCTTCCTGTACCACGCGTGCTTTGACCACTTGAAACCAACCTACAGAAAAGAGAGAGATCTATGTCCACTAATATCAAGCACACTGTGTACACGTTTCAGAGACGGCTAATGATGGCTCTTCACCGTTTTTGACCAATACATGCACAGAAACACAACCTGCCACTGACTTGCTCCAGCTAGGCTTCACTCTTTTGACCACCCCAAGTCCGCCCTCAACCACTACAAGGCTACTGTCACTGTTGGAGACCTACTTGGTTAGTAATCACAAGCTTTATTATTCGCCTGGACGTGGGTGGTTCCACGCATGCTGTCTTTATAGGCAACAAAGACTTGTAACAATCTGATGCAACGCTTAAGTCAAAAAAGGGCTGTGTTTCATGGGCTCTAATGCCTGTTGACCATTACCACGTCTTGTGAAACCTCACATCTGTATAAGCACTCACTCTATTTTTTTTCCCTTAACCTACAGCTTCTTCTGCTTGCGTGTAAACAGGTCCCCATGACATGTTTGAGTTTGACATACAACAATTTGATGTTGAAATTCCCACAGACAGATGAAATGAGGTCATAGGTTTTGTGAAAAGATTATTCCTTCCTCATGATCAATATAAACAAAGCCAACAAAAAGAGATGCAAGTCAACAAAGTAGAGTTTCACTTCAATCATTTTCTTTGTCCTCATTTGCTAACAAACCTGTAAGTGTTAGTCGAGGATTATCTACTAAATTGACATTTTTGTTGGACATCTAGGATGTATATTGACCGCTAATACCATTAGACAATTGATGTAGGACATAAAGAAACTGAAGATGTGGAAAAAATATCTCAAGATATAAAGAAAGAGAAACAAGTCTGCAGAAACTAATTTCTATTAACTCTCAATTGTCAATAATATCATAATGATAATCTTTAATAATGGAATAACTAGACATATATTTGAAATATTTGCATGGAAATCATCATATCAATGCCAAAATTGAAACTGAGTTCAAATATAGGCATCAGCATTGATGCACATCATCAACTGCCACGCTTAAAATGTTCTCGAATGAATCTTTCTGCATGCTCTGGGTACTTGTATCGAATATATGCTCGCAGGCTCTTTTGATAGGAAAAGTCTATCCATCCACCATCAGTTCTCACAACAAAAAGGCATCTTGAATATTTAAATTGGGGGTGGCGATCGACCTTCCAGAAGAAGTTATGGCAACCTATTAGTTTTATCATAGACTAACAGAAATAGACAAATAGCTATCTGTCCCCACATCATTTGTTCATACCTTGCATATTGTTCAAACATGAAAAGAACTACATCATATCGAGTGATTTAAACTATAGCGGTAATAGCTGGAACTTAAATTTAGTGCCAACAAAGTCATTCTAACAACAAATTTAAAGGACAGAACAAGATAAATGAGTAGTAGCACTGGCAC
>CAOGCB010438302.1:0-24061 GCA_948266635.1 Cnidoscolus chayamansa | reverse complement strand
GCCGACTTGGAAAAGAATTTTCATTGGAAATAAACTCATATGATCAGTTCACAGTATTCACATTTGGGCTGCTACTTTTGTCCACGAAGAAACTCTCTCATTTGCATGTGAATTTCTGCCTTTACTACCATGCGCATTTTCTTAGAATCCTCCCATAGTAAGCCACTCCATTCTCGAGCAAAGTCACAAGCAGCCTCGAAGACGTCCTGACGGGTGATGAGGTATAACATGAGAACATGAATTGGCATGAGCATATTAACAGCCAAAATAAGATGCTCGACTTACCCTAGAGGGGAATTCGTCATAGAAGTGTGCTGGGGTCATCTCAACCCTGTTCAGATCTGATTCCCAGAGTCTTATCTGCAAAAGGAGAGACCATTCATTTTGAAATGTTAGGATTCAACAGTAAGAAAGAATGTGTGATGTTACATATCCATGCATATCCAAACCCAAACACAATAAGAGGATATAATATTTCGGTTGACAAATATTTCAACACAAAATCATTGTGACCTGATCTGTGACATTTTCAGGAACAGAAGGTATTCTCTCTGCAACACGAGGATGGGCATTCTGCTGAAGAAAAGAAATTATCTGGAAACAAAGAGATCAAGAGTAAATTGAAGCATCATAGTTTTCAAAATGGAAAATAAGAAACAAACAAAGTGTACAAAATGTTGGATTCCCGATATTTCAGGACCTATAAGCACCCTCAAAAGAGGCCTTTTGCCAAACAGAATACTCAATTGATAATAGTAGGATGGGTAAAACTACTATCTGTACATCTGAAACTTCTCATGAGTTTGGGTTTGTTGACAACTACTAGTTGATTCTGGGTTATATCTTCAGCTAAATAATCTAAAATTAACCTTCTGGAACCATCCATTCCAAATAAAAGCTCACCTGCTCTGCTGTGATGCCATTTTCAAAAGCATTATACAAGCTTTCTTTTGTTATTGCTCCAACAATAAGGTTTGGAAGTTGATACTCTACCCTGCATGTAGAAGAAGAAAGCATAACTTTCACAAAGCTATAACAGATAAAACATTAGTAAGAGTAATAAAATAAAGTAAACATTAAATAGTACCTATCAGATTGACAAGTAAATTCAAATAAGTAGCATTTTCTTTTAGAGGTGGGTGGCAGGGCATACCTTGAGAAAAGACGCAGAATTTCACAATGCAGCTTAGATGATGAATAAGCATACATCCTAAAGTTAGTTTCCACAACAACAATTCCCTGAAAAGAAAAATAAACCAAGTAACAGTATGTAGCAAACTCTTGTCTCTCCCTGATAGGGTCACGTCTAATACTGTGTCCAATCTATCCTGACTTGAGATATAATGCACAACCCAGCAGAATATCCCAATTTGTCACAGAGTGAGAAATTTATTTTCTTTGGTAGAATGATTAGAATTCTACTTGTTTCACATTAATCATATATTTGAACCAACACTGAAATCATAGTGTGATAGGCAGTACATGCTACAACAATAACCAGGAAATAGATGCAAACCAAAATGATTAAAGAACAAAATAACTACAATCAAATGTCTAGGTCTAAAAGCCAGGCCTTTAATTTCTATAGTAGTCTTTAGATTTAGCACACCTGTTTCCGTGATGATGAATCTGTCAAGCTCACTGAAAGATTGGTAGCTAGTTTAGTAGGTATAAACCAGCTCTCTTTCCTGCCCTGGAGATGAACATATTAGTAAGAAGTGCAGCTACGTAATAGTTCTTAACTAAGAGGATAGTAGCTAATATGAAACCTATAATAGAACAGAACAGATAGATAACCTGCTGAAGTTTAACCAATCCCAAGTCTGCAAGGTCCTTTATCATATGCCTCTCGATCTCAGTCAATGTATTCATATTATATGCCTAAATCATGAAAGAGAGAATGTAGAACATTAAAAGACTGCTTGAAAACAGTTCAAGAAACAGTTCTTCAAACTGGATTTAATTAGACAAGTGTTTATTGTGTGCAGCCAGTGATCATCATTGAGAACAGTTAATACCTCGCCAGTGATATGAAAACTTAGCTCTAGCAGAAAGGAAATCAGATCTGCTGGATCTATATCACGTTCCTGAAACAAAAGGAAAAATCTTAATAGAAGATAGGAAAACATGTTGGTGTTGTAATAAACCAAATAAAGCAAATCTCTGGCTGTTCTATTTCTGAGCTTAGTTCAAGTTCAATCTCAAGTCTGCTTAAGCTTGACTTATTCATTGTTATACAAGCTTGCTGGCAACTTGAGATCAATGACATAGCCAAAAGGCTGAGGAAGGCATAGGTGAGACTGAGTGGTTTGAGCACTCACCAGAAACCCCCAACCCCAATTCTTATTCAATTATAATCACCATCATTATTAGAAGTTCAAAAAGAGGATATTATTTAAGCAGTGTGTGTCAATTCTTAGTTTTTCCACTACTCAAACATAAGAATATTCAGAAATCATTTCGAAATTCATCAACAACGATGAACAAGTGGACATTTCTTCACATCTTAAATTTAGTGATGCAGTCAAGGAAAATTAGATTTAGGAATTAAGATCTTTAATTCGGATTTTCTAGAACAATTTTCCTATTATTTAGGAATATATGCTATTAGGAATATTTAAAAAGTTATAAAGTTCAGAATATCCTACTTAGTATTGGTTTGGGATTTTCCTATCTTGAGTTCCTAATCCTAGGAGTAGTAAGATTAGTTATTAATCTATACATACCTATAGAATTTAGGTATTCTTTCCAGAGTTTTACCATATGAACATTGAGAATTCATAAATTTGAAAGCTTTGTTTCTTCTTCAAGTTTGTCCTATTGGTTCTACATCACTTAGTAATGTGGAATACATATATAGTTTCATTTACCAAGGGTAAAGAAAGGGCGATGTCAAATAATCATATTTAAAAGTTAAAAGTAATTACCATCCTTGCTCCAGGCTATGAGGCTTGATGGAACATTTGACAATATAATCACAGTTCCTGAAGCTAAAGTAGTGCATATGTTTGCAAGCCTCACAAGCTGAGGTAAGATGGAGTTATCTTATCCCATTATGAAACATTGCAGAGAGATTATATTTGGTCATTAGATATTGCACAAACAAGCGGCTCAAGACGCTTTAGTTATGTAATGGCAAGACCTTGGATCATCAATTGTTACTGACATTCGAAGAAATGGTTATGGTATGTAGTATGAAGATCCAGAATAAAATCCAAAAGAAGCTAAAGGACTTCTCATAAAAGATAGATATATTTGACAATAATATGAATGTCCAGGATCTATATAAATGATCAAACACAAACATAAGTTCTATGTATAGAAGTCTTTATTTAAAACTTAATTTTTATGTGTTCTTTATACATTATCTTGAGTGTTCGACTTTTCATTTTCACAAACCTAAGGATATACAAGTAAGAGTGACACTTGTGATACAAGTTATTGGAATTCAGCAGTCTGTTAACCAAAAAACATAATTGGTCCATACCTCAGAGTTGGAAATATATTCTCTGATGATATACCACAATTGAGCATTTGTATCCATCAGCTGTGCTCACAGATTCAACACAAATTTCAAATTCCAGTAATAAACACTACGAATTGCAAATTGCAAAATGCTTATGAACATGATGCACACCAAAAACTGGAAACCACTCTCAGTTAATCGCGGAGCTTCTTTATCCCTAAAGAAAAGGCACAATGCAGCATTTCAGAGATATGACGTTCAAAACTAAAGTGGATATTTACAGTAAGAAATAGTACCTTTGACTCAAAAGACCCCTCTGGAAAATTTTCATCATAGAAGAGCTGAAGTTAGTTGGCCTTTCTGCTTGGGTTGAGTTTATAAGTTGCAGCAAGAAACACTGATTTAACACAATCATAATCCATAAGAAAGAAGTCTAATCATAAAATTAAACAATTGCCATGAGGAAAAAGTGGTGATATAGTTTCACATCATAGTAGTTGCCATAGTAAACAATCACTATTGAACCATTTCCATAAATACAAATGTGCAAATAGGACCAATTATAAATATACTAGGATGAAGTTCCGACCTCCCATTGTCCAAGGGCATATGTCTCAAGTTCCTCCAAGCTTGGGAGCCTTGCAACAACATTTGAAGGCATTGGTTCCCTTGGCAAAACTTCACTGCAGCATTAAACATTCAACTCTTTAAACACCATTAATAAGATAATATTTGAATTAAAACACAAAATCTACAAAACCCCAAGCAATATAATGCCACCAATCAAGAAAGCATACATATAGATGGGTATCTATGTCTGTTTTATCAGATTGCTGTTAGACTGCCATCTGATTTCTTCTAGTTTCTAAGCATAAAATAAACTAGCAGATAACCTCCCACATAAGTTCATCGATGAAATACATAGTGCGAAGGGGATTTATCCTATTCTTCATTTACAATCTCTAGCAGAGAACTAAAATTATTCTAGCTAAAAAGTACAACAGAAAAACCATACAAGCGAATGTAAAAACTTACCGATCTATTAAATGCTTCCGGAGGTTAATCTGAAATGTTGGATTTAATTTGTAACTGCTTTCTTTTTTCCTTCAAATTCAGTAGTAAGAACAAGAAATTCAGAAAAGAGCAGAGATTATAGTCTCATTTCCGATCAGGTTTATGAATCGAAAGATGCATAGAAAAGCAGGTTACTACCTATCCACGGTTTCAGAAAAAATTCTCAACTGAATCAAGCGATCAACAGCGACCCTGTGCTTGGAGGACCCATCAGCAAGCACCCACTCCTCGAGCATCTTCGCTGATACTGGACCATCTATATACAACAATTCCAGCACATATTTCTTCGCTAAGGGCGGTAAGGACCTGAAAGCAAACTCAATTAAAGAAAGCAAACTCAATTAAAAAAAGCAAAACTTTCAGCAACTAAACTAATAGAGAGCAGACAATAATAGCTATTAAGGAGAAGAGTACCTGAGAATGGCTTGGCAAATGAAGGGATTAGCGTAGAGCTTATCAAGTTTCATGGCGGGGAGAGACGCCACCATGTCCATGAAATTCTTGGCAATGATTTTCACCTGAGGCATCTTTTTTCCAGGGAGTTTCAAATCCTACTTTACCTGGCAGTTGATTTTTCAGTTTTTGCTGGGGTTTTTGATAGATGAAGGTTTAATTCAATGGTTGTTAAATTGCTGTGACAGTGAGTGTCAGGTTCAAAACTGTGACGTCGTTTTAGAGTTCCAGTTCTGCTACTGGTTGGATCGATGTAGGGCTTCGAGCAAGAAGAGCTGAAGCATTTTTATTATTATTATTATTTATTTAGGAAAAGGAAGGGTAAAGCTAGTCTCACATCTTTGTGCTTTTGGCTTCCATGACAAACCAATAGTCAATAAAGGAAGATTATTGATCATTTGATCTTTTATTTATAAATTAAAAATTAAATCAAAAATAAAAAATTTTCCTTTTAAAAAAATAAAATTATATATAAATTCATTTGCATCATTTTTTTTTTTTTGCAAAATTTTCAGGAAAAAGGTTCATGTAGCTTTTCCTCTGATGCTTGTGAGGAACAAAATATGTATTTCAAGGGAACTAATTGAGATTGTGCACTTCAAGAATTGCAGAAAATCTGTTCAATCCAGTTTGAATATGGAAGATGCTGGAGATATTCATGGAGTGCATTGAATTTATTCAGATACTCTGAAAAAGATAAACCATTCAGATACAGGACATATTTCCACGTCATCATCTCTAACACCCTTACATTTTTCAGTTTTCAGTTATTTAACCGAAAAAGAAATGGATAAGAAATCTGAATTCCTGAAACCCTACCGAAGCAGGAAGCTGAGCTTCAAATGTTAACATTAACCACTGTCCTTCTCTAATACTCCCTATATGGAACTCTCGAATCATTTCATCTCCATCAACAAGTTTCCAATTCTTTTCTCCAAACCCTTCAAATTCAGTACTCTAAAACCCATCTTTTCCCTCCACAACTCCACCGCGACACCCTCAACTCGACTCTCTCTTTCTCGCTCTCTGCAATCCGAGACTTTGAAGGCCCTAGAATGGAGCTCTCTTTGCGAGCGTCTCTCTCCCTTTGCGTCAACCTCAATGGCTCATTCAGTCACTCGGAATTCAACCATTCCCATCGGGAAAAGCCTCCAGGAGAGCCGTAACTTACTCGATCAGACTGCTGCGGCAATCGCTGTGTTGCAATCTGGGCCCTTGGACTTTTCGGGGATTGAAGATTTATCAGGCATTTTGAATTCTGCGGTTTCCGGGAACTTACTAACGGTTAGTGAGCTCTGTGCTGTGAGGCGGACGCTGAGAGCTGCAAAGGCCTTGTTTGAGAGGTTAAAGGCCGGCGGAGATTGCTCGGAGAGGTATCCAATTCTTTAAAAAAAAAATATACTCTTGCTTGCTTGGTTTATTATTTTAATTATATTTATTTACAAAGTATTATCATTATACTGGCATTTTAAATTTAATTTTAATAAGGTAAAATATTAGGCAATGGAGAAATTTAGCTTCGGAAAATATTGTTGAATCTATTTTCAGAATAACAGATAGGAAATGTATCTGTTAAAGGCATCTTAGGCTTTCCTGGTCTTAACACGATCTTATTTTATGCATAAGAAATCTCTGATGCATCTTTGAATAGGTATTCTCTTTTGCTTGATACAAATTTGGGGAGAGGCATAAATGTATGATTGTCATGGATTCTCATGTCTCAGTGAGCACCGAAAGAAACCTATTTTGAAGGTACTGTGCAAAAGGGTCTATTGTTTATCTAAGCAGAACTCGCCAGCATTGAATTCCATTTTTTTTTTAAGGAAGTTATTTCTACAGGATCTCAACTATCTTATTTTATTTGAATAGGTATATTCACCTGCTTGAAATGCTCGAGGATTGCAATTTCCTAATGGAGTTGGAGCAGAAGATAGGATTTTGCATAGACTGTAATCTTTTAATAATCCTTGATAGAGCTAGCGAAGAACTGGAAATAATTCGGTATGAAAGGAAGAAGAACATGGAAAATCTGGATTCTCTGTTGAAGGGAATATCATCTCAGATTTTCCAGGCTGGGGGTATTGACAGACCGTTGATAACTAAGCGCCGTTCTAGGTTCTGTATAGGAGTTAGGGCTTCCCACAAGTATTTGATTCCTGATGGTGTGATTCTTGATGTTAGTGGTTCTGGTGCAACTTATTTTATGGAGCCTGCTGATGCAGTGGAATTGAATAACTTTGAGGTCATGCTCTCAAACTCGGAGAAAGCTGAGGAAATAGCCATTTTAAGCTTGCTTACATCTGAAATAGCAGAATCAGTGGGGGACATAAAACATTTATTGGATAGAATTCTAGAACTTGACCTTGCTTTTGCTAGAGCTGCTTACGCTCTACAAATGAATGGAGTCCATCCGATTTTGACTTCAGAAGACAGTGAAAATGGAGCTTCCAGTGGAGTAAATTATGCATTATCAATAGACATTGAAGGTATACAGCATCCATTACTTCTTGGATCATCCCAAAGAAGTTTGTCTCAAGTTCTTGGGTCCAACTCTGAGAATTCAGCTGAATTGGATGATGGAGATGGTGTAATGCCTAATAAAAGCCTGTCCACAAGTGCATCTGAATTTCCTGTGCCGATAAATATTAAAGTGCAACGTGGAACCAAAGTGGTTATAATTTCAGGACCCAACACTGGAGGGAAAACTGCTTCTATGAAAACTCTAGGTATAGCATGTCTAATGTCAAAAGCTGGCTTATTTTTGCCTGCTAAAAATACGCCAAGAATTCCGTGGTTTGATCTTGTTCTGGCAGATATTGGGGACCACCAGGTATTATTTCCCTTATGTCCTTGGTTCAATTGGTTGGTCCATTTTGTCCCGACTCTGTTTTTTCCATTTCCTTGTTCTTTTTTTGTAATTTGTTATTTTTGTATATATTGAAGTCACTGGAACAAAATCTCTCAACCTTTAGTGGGCACATATCGCGCATTTGTAAGATCTTGGAAGTGGCCTCTAAAGCATCACTTGTCCTTATTGATGAAATTTGTAGCGGAACTGATCCTTCGGAAGGGGTGGCGCTTTCAACTAGCATCTTACAATATATTGGAGATTGTGTTAACTTAGCTTTTGTGACAACTCATTATGCTGATCTAAGTCTCCTCAAAGATAAGGATACACGATTTATGAATGCAGCCATGGAGTTTTCTCTTGAAACCTTACAACCTACCTATCAGATCCTTTGGGGGAGTACTGGTGATTCAAATGCATTAAGCATTGCTAAGTCACTCGGTTTCGATAATTATATGATTGGACGTGCACAAAAGTGGGTGGAGAAGTTAATGCCTGAAAAGCAGCAGCAGCGGAAAGGTTTGCTGTTCCAATCTCTGACGGAAGAGAAAAACAGATTGGAAGCTCAGGCAACTAGAGCCGCATCTCTTCATTCTGAAATTATGAAGCTCTACAATGAGGTATGGTTTAGAAATTCCAGTGTAGCATGGCATTTGATGCCCCAGAATGCTCTGTCTTGTGGGATCAAGAGCTTTCTTTGTAACTTCATTAACTTTAATGTCAATACTCAACAATGATGGTGAATGAAATGCTTTGCTTAAGTGCATCTTTTAGTGGCCTCTTTACAATATGGCTATTAGCTTTTACCAGAGGCTCATACCATCATCAGTCCAGCTGTATTATGCTTTCATAATTTACTTGGCTGACCCTGATACTGAATCCTTGAATCAGTGCTTAGTTCTGCTATTGCATATTGTTGCACATAGTTTGATTTTCATATGGTTCCAACATTGGCTTTGTTTGAGAATTTTTTAATTAAATTGTAGGTATCTCGAGTCAAATGTCATGGTACTAATTGTTAATTATCTCTTTGGTTTCTTTTTCTGTGTTTTTTCCCTGATTTCAATAATCAAGATTCGGCATGAGGCAGAAGATCTTGATGAGCGTGTGATAGCACTTATGAAAAAAGAAACCCAACAAGTCCAACTGGAGCTAAAGGCCACAAAGTCTCAGATAGAAACTGTGGTACGTGACTTTGAAAATCTCCTTAGAAAAGCCAGTCCAGATCAGTTTAATTCTTTGATTAGGAAGTCAGAATCAGCAATTGCATCAATTGTTGAAGCTCAATGTCCTTCTGACAGTCTCCCTGTCAGCGAAGTAGATGTTAGTTCATACACTCCACAATTTGGAGAGCAAGTATATGTAAAGGGACTGGGGGATAAAGTAGCTACAGTAGTTGAAGCACCAGGAAATGAGGAGACAATCTTGGTCCGATATGGTAAAATCAGAGTTCGTGTGAAGAAAAGTGACATTAGAGCCATTCAAGGTAACAAACGGAGTGATGCAACAAATATGGTCCAACGATCTAAGAGAAAGGTAATTTGCTGTATAATGCTGTGGAAAAAATTTGCTGTTTTGATAAATGACCGGAATTCCTCTCTGTTTTGTTTGCATTTACTTGGGCTGATCCCTAAGAATTAGCTAGATTCACTTTCCTGTTCAAAGAAATTTTGCTTTATAAGATTCACGAGTGTTTTTATTGTTTGCAGTATTCTTGACTTTCATGAGCATATATACCAACTTCTGTTTATGTGGCTATACTTATCTGGTGAATCCTCTGCTAAAGCATGTGGATTTAGTAGAATTGACCCACACATTCTTTTGTTTACATGCTCAACTGGCTTAACAATGTCTCCTGATAAACAGTGTTTTTACAAATGATTGGCATCTACTTGTCTTCAAGATGAATTCCGTATTAGCTGAATCTGCTCATCTTAGTCAATATTGCAGGGTCAGCAGATTCCTTCTGAGAGCAACCAGAATGAGGAGATTTCCTATGGCCCTAAGGTACAGACATCAAAGAACACTGTGGATCTACGTGGTATGCGAGTGGAAGAAGCTTCTCTGCACCTCGAAATGGCATTATCTGCAAGTGAGCCGCGTTCAGTTATCTTTGTTGTACATGGGATGGGCACTGGTGCTTTGAAGCAGCGTGCACTCGAGATATTAGGAAAGCATCCCCGCGTGGCCAAGTATGAACCTGAAAGTCCAATGAATTTTGGTTGTACAGTTGTTTATATAAATTAGATCTGACTCTCTGTTCTAGTAAAACTTTTTTTCATAATGATACATACGTGTGTAGAACAAAGAGATCAAAATTTTAGTGTAGTTCAAACAATGGTTAGTTTTAAAATCAAAATGAGTCTAAGATTAGTAGTGGAATTTTCGATATTTAGATGAAAGTTAGGTAATATCTAAATTAAGTGTCATGTGGATCTTCAATTTTAATAATTTGATTTATCATTTAAGTGGTTTTTTATTGAACTTTTCAGAATGAGTTTAGGGAATAAATTGAATCGTGAAGGTTGAATCATTCTTAATTTCATAACTGTAATAACAAATTTATACAACTTATGGAGAAAATTATTATTTTGCGTAAGATTTGTGGCATTAAGAACTTCACTGGATAGTTTAGATTACTTCCATACTTCAACTAGAATATACTCTAAAATCTAGTTTATAAATATGAAATGTCTCAAGTAAAAAAAGCTGGCATTGAAACTCCAGGAGGCCTTATTAACCTGTACTACACATTAAGATGCCTAGTTCACGTTACCAGCTACATGCATAGATTCTAGGCAGAGGAAATTAACCAAAGCCTAGATAGGATGTGAATTTTTATGGTGATTAGTTATGCCCTGCAGATGCAGCCACTTCTGAGGGTCTATCATCTTCATTCTTTTGGCTGCCAATGACATGACTATTGGACCAAAAGGGGTGAAAATAACCATGGTAATCACCAGCTCCTTCACAAGCACCAGGGTATGCACAATTTATCGGTTTGCAGATCAGAGGCTGTTCGGATGATTTTGGATTAGCTTTGCACCAAAAGGGAAGAGTACCGATCCAAGGTACTTTACACCAGTAGGGAGGGCTGCGGTCTAAGTACCTACCATATCCCTCACAATAGCTAACGCTAGCATTTGGACAATTCATTGGTCTGCAAGTAACAGGAGGAACCCCATCACTACGCTTACTGGGGATGCTTCCGTTACTTCCAACATTTCGTCCGCTGCCTTCTCCTTTGCCATGTCCGCCATTCTTGGTAGAGGTACAATTGCAACCACCTCCTCCTCCGCTGCCTCTGCCTCCTCCTTCTCCCCATCCACCACCACCACAAGTACCTTTTACAATACTACCTTTACCGCCATTGGCAGGAACGGTATCATCTTTCCCTTTTCCATTACCAACGCCCAGAAAGCCGCCACCTGGTTTGATACCTAGAAAGGGAATACCTTTCCATGCTCCTTCAAGTCCTGCTAGGAAGCGAGACTTGTTAGGCTCAGATGTTCCTTGATCCTTCTCATCACTGAGAATTCTACAAGAACCGAATCCAAATCTTAGGATAATAAAGAGTATTGCGCAAACCCATTTCAGTGCTGACATTCTTTGAATGGTTTCCATACCTTGAATGGTTCCTACTAGAATGAATTTGATTAATTTATACCGAGAAAGTTACATGGGCTTTGTGAAACATTTTTCTTCTTTGGCGGTAAATGAGCATCAAAGGCGGTATGGTATTGGTTGAGGAAAGATTGCATGAAAGAATGTGATTTTCTGCAACTCTGATCTTGAAATCTTGAGTCATGGTGCTTGTGTGAGCAGAAAATTAATTACAAACTGATTCGAGTTTGTATCCTATAATAATTGTTAAGTGATGACATTAGGAACGGGTTAATGGAGCTTGTAAAAGAAATTGTGAAAAGCTAAAGATTAATGTAAACATGTTTTTAAATTTTATTTGCTTTAAGAGCTTATTAGGAGCTCATCCTTAAATTTCATATGAAGGATTTTTTTTTCTTTTCCATATAAGATATTGACATATCTCATACTATTTCACAGTAAATAAATGAATGAATTATATTATACTAAAAATAAATATAAAATTTTGTTTTTAATATTTTCGTTATATTCTTTTCAAATTTTACATACAGTTTTTTATGGATATAATAATACCTATCAATTTCTCATAATGAAATATAATGTATTGAGGTAACTGTTTAATTAATGTAAACAAGAGTACTTTACTCGGACATGATTCATGATTGCACCACCTGTTTATTGAGGTTTCTTAAGTAGTTGAAGCTATGGTTACTACTACATAAACTCACATCTAAAGATGTGTGTAGTGGAAGTGCTTGCTGTTTGCTATGGCTTGCTTGGTTTAACGGGTCCAGAGTGGATTGATGAGAAAACCCCGTTCTTTATCGCCTTGCTCAGTTCTTGGATTGCAAAAGTGAGTTGATTGATGACCAAATCATTCTTTAAACCATTCTCTATAGACCGCCCTCTCAACCCAGTTCCAAGCGATAGGTCTTTCTGATCAGTATGGCCACCGCCTACACACGGAGGAGGATATGAGGGATGATGGTATCTTTCACACGAACGAGGAGGAGCAGGCTCGCCAGTGTCTCCTTCTGCTGGAGCAGGATGAGGATCAATGGCAGTGTAATCTCCGGTATACGGTTGATTAGTTGCCTTACTAATCCTATAAGCCCTTCTGCTTACAGCATGTATTTTTTCATGAGCAGCCTCACTGTCCTTGTGCTTGGGGAAATTCATCACTTCATGTTCATCGATACTCGTCAGCTTTACTGTGTCAGTTTCAGGCGTGCCATCCTTGTGGACCGCAACTTCTTCAACCTCTTTCACGTCGGAAACAAGATTCCTATGAGCAGTACATATCCCTAATAAGGTTACTGAAGCAAACAAAGCTAAGTAAACCGATTTTATTGCCATTTTTGAAGGCCTTGACGGTTTGGATGTGGATGGCTCTGAATGATGATTTATATAGTGAAGACTGAAGAGTTAATTACCATTACACTTAAAGAACACGAAACTGCTGTCTAGTAGGCTATCTTCGATGGACTAATGATCATACATTTTGGTTCTAGTTTAAATCTTAATTCATGGTTCTGGCGTGAATCTGCAGCATTTGTTTCGTGCCGTTAATGCACTGCGCTGGAGACCCAAGAAACTTAGCATCTGAATGGTCCTTCTGGATTGCTTTAACAAGTCAATTTGAGCTGTTTTATTTAGCTCAAACTACTACTTCCCTGGCCAGTAGACCTGCCATTACACCAACACTGAAATTGACCAGGACATAGCTAGCTTATAACTCTCTCCACTATCTCGTGGAATGACAAATTAAACCCCAGAATCCTGCCACTGTCATGTTCCCTCAGAATCAATTTAAATATTCAATGAATAATAAATTAATATTAAATAATTAAATCATGTAATTATGAATATAAATTAAATCAATATTTTAAAGAAACTAAATCATCCCTCCTCAATCATCTTGCAGCAGAGTCTTGAGTTTCTCAAATTTTCTTTGCTCTGTTTTTTAAGTCTCCTTATGGAGTTCCAGCACCTAGGTTTTTGTTGGGTTGAGATCTGCTTGCATGCAGCTCTCAGATCACCTGGAAGGTATATCTAAAGCTTTATAAGATTTGGCTGGTTGTGGGAGGGGAGATCTCTCTCTCCTTCAGCGCCAAAGGAACTAGTATTTGTCATGCCTTAGCTTGAGCGTCTGTCCCCATGTGCTTCTGTTGTAAGTTGCCAATGTCCCTACGGCGCTACATGGAGGTCCACAAAGGAGTCGAAGATCATTTGTGGGAGTTTGCTTGAGCTCTCCTATGTTGTTGCTAAGGTTGCTCTCCAATGAAAGTGGCGGATCAGATCAGCTGTCCCTTGGAAGTCGATGATGGTCCGTATTATTGGAGTTGCTATCGGTGTTAAAATTTGATGGGCCTGGATTTGGGGATGAGTTCCTGCATTAGAATTTCAATGGGCTTCAGGCATCTACTCCTATATTTCATCTAATGGAATCTTCCTGTCAGAAAAACTTCGCGAGGTGGGTCAGGTTTCTAATTTGCACGCGCGGTAAAGGCTGTGGCTGTTCCACTTCCACTTCCACACTCGACAAGGAGTTTGCAGAGGAAGCAGGAAGCGCCCTACTATATTACATTAGAAATTACAGCGAAGACGCGTTAAGACAGAGAATCAAGTCCTACTATTGCACAGTAGACAATTGAGCGCCAAAAGAAGTTCATTTTTCCCCACTACGACTGCTCATTTCCATTCCATTTCCTTGCAATCATAAATCACTCACCAGGTAATAGATAGCTCCTCCTATCTCTCCTCAACCGATTGCTGTATTTGGATTCTGATTTCGATTGATAGATTCTGTCAATTTCTTTTCTTTTTGAAAATTGGTTGGACTTAGAATGCGCTTTGTATACTCTGTTTGCTTCAACGAAGTGTTAATTTGTTGTTTCTATCGATTGAAATGCTCTTGATAGCGGGGATCTTATTTTGCCTCCTGTTGATTTTCTTTTCCATAGTTGACGAATGTGGCTTTTGGCGGGCGATTTTAGTTTTGCTTGCTGAATGACATAGTTGCTGGTTAGATTAATTGCCCCAACCATTACTAAGCCAATTGATAGTATGCAGGTGGCTAAAACTATTGCTTTTCTAAGGAGCCGTTTGGTTGAGGATATTACAATATAGTTTCTTTATTTAGGTGAACACTGTCACTTTGTGGATTTGCTTCCTTTTATTTCTTTTTATTCTTCTGCTACCAAGGGAAGCATTGTTGTTGGCTTATTTTTTAATTGTTGTATTGAAAGTTAATGGTAGCCTCGGGAGTAGTTTCACTATTTTTATTGCTTTCCATAGTTTCAGCAATTTACACTTTTTAGTTAGCAAATCTGCATTTGAATATTTGTGTTTGGACGAAAAAGAGATGTAGAACACAGAGAAAAGGATGGTGGGGAAGAGTGGATGTTATTATCTTGTGTTTCATACGCTGGATATACATCTCTACATATACAGGTTACATTGTTATACATCATTCCAGAATCCTCTTGAATACAACCTAACAGATTCTGCCAGCTTCTAACTAATTCTGTCAGCTTCTCTAACTAACTCTGCCAGCATGTACCGAGAAGCTCTTCTTCCCGCCATGGTTCAATTTGTGCTGTTACACAATTCAGGTTGTGTGTGTGAGGGACAGAGTGAAGCACACCGTTTCACTTAAGTGTGACGCACCGTTTTGAATCTTTTGTGTTGCGCTTTGTTTAGATCTCATTGTTTCTGCGCACCGTTTTGATCTTATTATCTCCTGCAAACTGTTTTCCTTGTTTATCATTTATGTTTCACCAGTGTTGAGCATGTTTGGCTTCTGCATCTAGTGAATAATGTGTTTGAGCCCCCCTTCTGGTCATTTTCTTTGAAATCTTTTGGTTATGTTTTCATTGCTTCTATAGTAATTTTTGTTAAATTATGAATTTTGTCATCTTTCTGATTTTAAGTCCTGAATTGCATAATAAACCAACTTTTTTTTTTTTAAATTCAGTGTCAAGATATATTTAAATGGAAGCAGCTATGATGAACCCAAAATATGATGATAATGATGGAAAGGCATTGAAATCTTTGTTCGAGGCATTTGGCTCTTCGTTTTCTCTTCAAGATATAGCTTCTGCATATTACAAGGCAGACCAGAATGCAGGTTTGGCTGGTGAAATCCTGTATGAAATGCAGGAAAGCATCTCTAGCTCTTCTGTTGTCACAACCAATGGAGGTGGAAGAACTGTAGAGTCTTCCAAATCATCCAATGATATAATTTCTCAGGGGTCATGTTATGCAAATGGAAAGTTCAGAGCTTCAAAGCAAAAACGGTATCCAGTTTCAGGAGGAACTATTTCAAGCATTCTTGGCAAAGAATATACTAAGTCAATGCCAGTAGCTAACAATTCCTCTATGGCAACAAAATCAATGAAATTGGACATACAGGAATTGCAAATGTCTGAACAATGGGGAGACGAAACTAAAATGAACCCATCAAAGAATGATCATATGTATAAGGATATTGAAAATTTTCTTTACAGAATGCTAGGAGATGGCTTTCAGCTGCAAAGAGATGATATTCAAAGAGTTCTTGGTATATCATGCTTCATATCTTATTTATAAATTTATTTTGAGAAGATTGGTGGGAAGGGGGTTCATATTCCTTACGTCTTCATTTTGTATTTATATCATGTTGCTGCAAGTAAATGATTATTTAGTAAACCTGCTGAGCAAGTTTTAATATTGAATATGCAGATAAATGCGGATATGACATGCATAAGGTATGTGGAATATACCTTTTTTATGATAAAAATGTCCATTTCTTTTCCAGATTCCAATCACATCACTAATTTGTCAAAGGAAAATCTTACCTTTGCTCATTGCCATTCGAGTTGATGATACTTGTATATGCCCCATATACTATTAGTTAACATTTTATCTATCATGGGACTAGAAATAAGCAACTATTGTTGGGTTTTCAATGGTTAAGCCTTATAGATTAGTTAACTGAAAAGAATAAAAATAAATCCATGGATAAAGGCCTTGATAAATGAGGGTAGAGTAACCAACCACAAAACCTCAGGCGTTAATGTGATAAAATATGTGATTTATGTCTATGCTCCAAACAATTTTGTCCTTGATCATTTTGAATGTCTTATCTTTTTCCCCCATTTTCTCCTTAGATGCATGTTTCTTGTTGGTGCTCTATCTATAGCAGCCACATGTATAGCTATATTAAAGGATATAATTTTAAGGACTGACCTTCGTGGCATGGAAAGATTGAATCGGGAACAGAGTGGAGTAGTTTTTCCCCCATTCTATAATAGCTGTGTGCTTGTCGGCCATGACTCAGCTGCTTGGTCATAAGAAATCAGGGTGAATCCTTAATAGGTTGCCTCCTCCATGAAAACTTTATCTTATCGTCTTTCATCTTCTTAGTGTTAGCAAGTTGATTCTCAAACCAGACGTCAAGTTGTAAGTTTGGCAAGTTCAATTGTGAAATATTCATCCCTCCCACTCTATGTCACTCTCTCTCTTCTTATTGTAGATGTTTGGGGATTTTAGAGCCTACTCTATAATTCATTATGCAATATTGATATCTCTTCTTCTAATTCCTTAGATCTGGTTGACTGTATTTTGATATTACTTCATATCTGTTTTAAATGTTAAATTTGTTAATGCTTTATGCATTTGGTCATTTCAGATTCTGCAGGGATTTTTAGAGAGCATTACCTTGTTGGTAGATTGTTTATTACTATTTCCCTTTTTCTCGCTTACAGTTCATGCAACCCTTTTCCCCTATTCAAGTTGGTAATGCAAATTAACTTCGTCTGCCAGCTCTGCTCTCTATTTTGGATGCATGGAAACATACTTTAACAACTATCAAATGCGTAAAACAATATAGTACATCAATTTTCATTCCAGTAATAGGAAAAATGCACATGTTTGAATAATGTTTATATAGGAGTTCATCTATGCATCAAATCATGTGCTAGGATCTTGCATTTAAGATAACAGGATCATAAGAAAAAGAAAAAAGAATCATGTCAACATTTCTTTCATCTATTCCTTTTGTGTGTCACATTAATATACAAACCTAGACTATGGTCATATTTTATTCTAGAAACAGTTGAAAAGAATTTAAAAAAATTTTAGGGTTAATAATTTTGTTTAATCTGTTCAGTTCCTTTTTTTTGTTGTAGATACTGCATAGTTAAACCATCGAAATTTCACTGCACTCCAAACTTTTCTTTTGTCTTTTTTTGAACCTTTCAGAGTATGGAGAAACTGTTAGATTCATCTGCAATGACTTTGGATGAAGAAAACAAATTCCTTGGTAAATCCACTGGAAAGGTCAGTATGACTGCCAAAATTTTAAGAAAGAAAGTTGTTGGTTGGATCATGCTGAAAGGGCTGCTGATCCTCTTCAATTATGGATGTTTGAGAAATTAATGGAGTGAAATAGTTTATTGTCTTTCCTTCTTTGAATCTCTGGGACTAGACTGTGAAAATGTTTTATATGCTCAAGTTTATACTTGTTCACTGATTTGCCTTAAAACAGTATTGAATTTTTCCCTTCTGGTTCTTCTGTCTGCTTGCTAGTATTGCAAGTTGTCTTGAATATTTAATCATTTGCTTAATATAGGATGAGGAAAAAAAAACTTGTAATTGCTTTTCTTAAGCTCACGAGCTTCTTCACTTTAACTGCATTTACACACTTAATTGAGGTATGGATGTCTCAAGCGTGCAACAATGTACCTAGTCTTCTTTGCAACAATAACTTTATGTTGAGCATTAATTTTTCTTCCCATCTACCTAATTAAGCTGCTTGATTAATGCTTCTTTTTTCTTATTAAATGTTCTTTTCACAGTTTGCAGACGTGCATTCAAATTCTGAAGAACAATCAGATAAAATTAGAGTGTCAGTAAAGAATTCCCTTGGGTGGTATGTTACTTGTACATTTCTGTTGAGCTAGTGTTATCTTCCAAGAAGGGGATGCTCATTAAAATTTCTACATAAACTAGTTTTCTAATAAAGACAGATTGACAATTAATTTATGGTTTTTCCGGTATAATGATGCTTTCTCTCTTCTCTTCTCATTCTTATCCAGTGATGCTAATGGAATTTCAAATGTAAATGATGGAGGACTACCTGAACAACTCAGGAGAAATGATCTTCAGAAGGAAGTATTGGTTGCATTGTTTGATGCAGCCGATAGATCTGAAGCGTTATCTAGAAGGGCGTTGCGGGAAGCCAGGAGGTCTAAAGTATTTGGAGAACTGGTGGTTGAACCTCCAAGAGACGTTACCCTAGAACGCAAAACCATTTCTGTTGGTTCAAAGCAAGATAATGCTAATGGTATTTACTTTCTTGCTAGTTTTGAGAAGCATCTTTAACCAAGTATTTTGTATGGAACTTTGATGTCTTTTTACTGAATCTCATTGGTTTTCATCCTGAGTCAATTGCCAATTGCAGATGAAGATGAAAGTGAAGAGGGTAGTTACCAGCAACTTCGTAGAGCTGTGAAGGAGTATCGTGTCACAATGAAGGAATATTATAAAGCTGTGAGTTTCTTTTCCCATTTTTATCTCCTTAATTATCGCTATATAGATAGCAAAGCCTTTTGTATTTAGGTTCTGTTAATTTTCATCTCTAATATTTAATAAAATGCATTGTTATTTTTGGTCCAAAAAGTGAAACATACGTTTATCTCCACATGGATATACAAATCATAAATAGCTAAGGGCCTACTGTGCTTACTTGTTCATGCATGTAATTTTCAATATTGTTTCCATATTGTCTCTTGTTTTTTATCTCGACATGATGAAAAGAAGCATGCTTGTTTCTTGTCAGGCTGTCGATGCATTTGCTAAGGGAGACCATGATCAAGCTAACAAACTCATGGATGAGGTAGGGCTTCTGACTATCATCACAAAGGAGTATGATGGTCGTAATAGATTCTCCTGATGATAATTATCATGTTTATTTGTCTATGTGTCAGGCACTTGAAGTGTAAGTGAGGTGTACTTTCTTTTTTTCTCAGTTGGTTAAATGGTTCAAATGGAGACCAAATTTTGCAAGGTTCTAAGAGTATAAATAGCAAAACTGGAAATGATTTTTAAATGGAAGTCTCTGCATGATTGACCTTGAAGCTATGGCTTAGAAACGATCGATGTTTTAAAGATTCTTTTCGAATAGTTTATTGTTAATTAGCTGTAAATCTCATTGGTGCTGCAGGGTCATTTTTTTCATGAAAGGGCTCGCAAGGCAGATGAAGAATCCAGTAAGAAGATTTTTGAAACCAAGTTAGTGAATGTCTGCTCTTGTCAGAATGCTTTTTTATTCTCTTTCCCTTGAATCACATTCTCATGTTTTCTCCTTCATTTATTCAGAAATGTGGATACAAACGATGAATTAACACTTGACCTACATGACCATGGCGCTAAGGAGGCAATGCGTCTTTTGAAGCGTCATCTTTTGTCACTTTCAGGCATCTCATGTATGACAAAATTACCTTGTTCTTTCATTTCGCTTTTAAATCATGTTAAATAACAAGAAATGATCCAAATCACCTTTTTCATCAGCAATTAAGTACCTGAAGGTCATCATTGAGACAGATGAGGAAGATACCTCAAAAGGGGCTCGTAGAAGATGGGTAAGTTCACCTACTTTATTCAACCTTGCCTCTACTGTTAAGAATTCAACGGGACTGGTAATGCAAGTACTATTTTTTTCAGTTTGATAGAATGAAACTGATATTTGTAATTTTCTTTTTGAGAAGGGATCTTCATGATTTTTATTTTACCTCTATTGGATGGAAAATTTCTTCACCTTTTATTCCAATCCTAAGCCCTAAGGTGCAATACTCTACACTTTGTTTGGCTATCAATAAGAGGGAGTAAAGAAAATAAAAAGGGAAAATGAAGAAAACTGTCAACAAATGAAAATAAAAATAAGAATAGTTTACCTAGTTTGAAAAGAGATGGAAATAGAGAAAGAAACTAACATATAATCCTACAACTGTACCCTTGATATGTTTACAAATCTTTAAAAGTTTCAGTGTGGTAAGATAAGAAATATAATTTTATGCTAAATAGTAATTTTCCCCTCCATCTTGTGTTATTTTCTCTTCAAAATTTGGTAAAATTGGTCGAAGTGTTTCCTTCCACTTATTATTTTACCTGTTTAAGCAAACAAAAAAAGGAAGTTAATCTGCCTCCCTTATTTTCCTTCAATACAAACATACTGTTAGAGTACTCGTGAAAATCCTTCTATTTCTATCATGACTCTTCTCAAAGATAAGATTTAAATACCATGAATCATTGTGGGGTGTAGACTGAAATCATTTGAATGTTTTTCAAGAGCTATATGTCTGCCAGCTCTTCTCTAAGTTGCCTTTTGTTGATTTGTTTTGATAAGAAGGCAAGGTTTATTGAATAAGCATATTCCAATCCGAAATCCTTAGTGTTTCAAGGTTTATTTTGATTGCAATCCTGCTTCTGATGAGAGTTACATTGACTTAAAAGTTGTCCTTTTGCATAGGTTATGAAGCTGTTGGAGAGGGAATCAATTAAGTGGTCAGAAGATGAAAATGCTGGCACAATATTGATTCGTTTGGATAACATCAACCGAAAATCTTTGAGTTTTGCTAAATGATCGATATATGCAGCTTCACATTTAGATATTTATTCAAAATTGTTTGTGTTTGTTTTATAAGCTGCAGCTTGGAGATTATTGTGAAAACTTGTAAATTTGAGCTTCATTCTTGTGCCTCCTCAACAACTCCAGAGCAGCACAATATGAAGTCTAGGCATGGTTTGTTTGGGTTTTTTTTTTTTTTTTTTTTTTTTTTAAGTGAAAAATGCATTTTTAATTTATTTTTAAATTTATTGCTATTATCGTTTAAAGAAAGGGTGGCTGAACCGCAACTTAAAGATTTGGTTGCCTAGATAATACAGTTTTATTACTATATGAAGTCAAGGGCCCTTTCGTTTGTACTAAACTGTATATTATAGTTTGATCTCTCTCAATTTGATTTTTAGTTTGAAAATTTGGCAGTTCTACTTTTTTTTTAAATCTAATTCTGATTTTAGTAATTGAAATAGTTTTCTTTTTTTAAAAAAAGAATGGGATTGGACTATCTGACCCCAAGTGCAAAATTTGAAATATAGACCTATGACGATTGATGTCTAGCATTTCTGAATGGCCGCGTAACAGCAATTCATTCAGGACGAGCCACGTTTTAAACACAAAGCTTCCGAGGGACCTGTCCTGTCGAGGTACAACTCCTAAGGGAGTCAGTAGTGTGTATGGCTACGAATATGATTCCTCTGTCTCAGACAAAATAGAAACCAGAATTGTGTGGTTGTTAGCTATTTGAATCTCAGTAACTTGAATCAATTCATTTTTTAAATGAATTAAGTTGGGGGTTAATTTTAAACTCCTTGAGATTACACATATTAATGATGAACTGATAGGTGGATTAGACATCGGACCCGAGTTGCAGAAAGGCTTTTTGTTGAGAAAGGGATTGTTCCAAAAGAGACTCTTAAGGATCGTCTGGTGAGTTTGATTGGTTCTTGACCTATGGTGATTTTGATGGAAGGTATCCCAGATGTGGTTATAATTCTCAAGTTGCAAGTGCCTCAAGGGAACAGGTGAGTTTTGGGTCCTTTGATTATTAATCTGATGAAGAAGTGAGGCAGTGACTAAAGTTGTTCTCAAACTGGCCAGCTTTCTTACAAAGGTTGGTTATGGATATTGACACGACAAGACATTGAAAATTTGATGGCTTGATGTGATATGGTTTTTGGTGTTTATCATTCAGAATACTACAAGAAATTCTCAAGAGTAATTTGATGGAATCGAAAACACAAGTTCTGGATTGTTAACACAATTAAATAGGGACTTACCGAGCTATTACTCTACTGCAAGCTTTGAACTTAACGGAAAGCATACTTGATGAAGACATAAAAGCTACGATTGTCCCCTACAATTTTGTATCTTTCTGGAATTCTAACGAGCCCCCTAGCATAGCCTCCCTATTTTGCTGTGGTGGCTTTCCATGTATTGAGCAACGCAATCCAGCAACTTAATTTCTAGTGCTTTGAATTGGGCTAGTTGCATTTGCAGTTCCATATTCTTTCTTTTGAGGCTATTGTTCTCCTCTACGAGTACCAGGCGATGATCATTTTCCTCCATAGAAGTTGCATTATCTTCATTGGAAGCCTTCAAATATGCTGGAAAAATACTGGGTTCACATTTCTTCCTACTGATCTCCACTAGCATGTGCCTGCTACCTTTCTGGAATTTCTCATGCTTGAACTCCCATAGCTTGGAGGGTGTTTTCTTGAATCCCTACATTGAATTTTTTTGAAAGGTGGTTAGATTTCCCATTAAAATATATATCACAACATGTATATGATGAATACAAAGGCTTGTTAATTATATTTAGATCATGCATCAACTTTTGTTAGTCACATCATCTAGTATACATGCCTGATTTTATATTAACAAGTATGCATAATTGAATTGAGTCACTTCAAATAATTCAGAGCATAAAAGTTCGTCCCTTGGCATAATTGTCAAACTCAGACTAAGTCTAGCTTGCAGAATAGGCTAATGTTTACTATTGATATCATTTTTTCTCTAGAATTTTCAGCCTTGGTTACGTCATGCAGAAGAATTCTGCAGATCTAATCAAATCATGAAACTGCCTCCAGCATCAATATTAGTTTATATCAACCATAGAATAATCTCATCATATATATTAGTTTAGATACAAAAAATCTCAAGCCACATGCAATCTTATAGAGATCACTTCGGTGTTTCAGACAATAGAATAATTAATCTGCAGGTTGTTCCTGTTGCAGTTAAGAGATAGAGAACATGACTCACATAGGTGTTAAGCTGACGAATGAAGCTAGAGAAGTTGTTGTGCTTGAAGTATCTAGGCAAGATAAACTCGGAGAACTCAGCCGGAGACCAGACTATGAAGCCAGTTCCTTGTGCATTCCATGAAACAATTTTCTTGGTATCATCAACACCACCGAGATGGTCTACTGTTGATGAAGATTCTTGCTCATTTTCTTGCAATAAATCGTAGGTTTTTGATAAGAAAGGAGCAGGGGTCTTTGTTCTCGGGGACTGCTGGCTTGATGAAGACGAAGATGAAGATCTTTTGCTTGTTATGCTTCTATTAAGCTCTGATAGATTCTCTTTTGCCATTTTCATGGGGTTTCCAGAATGTTTATGAACACAGGCATCTTGGTCTGTTTCCTTTCTTGATTATGCCTTTTGTTTAATTTTCTTATGGAGAATTTCAAAGAAAAGATAAAATGGTATTGTAAAGAGGTATGTTAGCTTTCATTATAGTCAGAAATGGGATGTGATGTTTTATTTTTATAGAATATTTTTTAAAATCTTTTTAAATGAATATATGTTATCCATTAAAATAAAAAATTACTTATAATTTAAATATAAAATAATTAATTCGTTATATTTGAAAGAATTGTGCATTTATTTATATATCCTATTAAGTAAAGGTAAACATATTATGATGAGAGCATAAAATAAATGTTTTCCTTCTTTATAATTAATCTAATATTAATCTCAATATAAATTATAAATTAATAGATAAAATTGATGC
>CAOGCB010438219.1:0-27223 GCA_948266635.1 Cnidoscolus chayamansa | reverse complement strand
AGCTAATATGACTTTTTAAAACACTGATTAACGAGCAAGAAGAATAAAAAGTGATTAATTGTTAACGATATGAGCACCTGAAATTTGGGAAGAGTCCGATTTGTAGGCCACTCATGATAAGGAGAGCTTTCTCTTCTTATTTATGTATCTGCAGAAGCCTGGAAAACCATGCTCATTCAGTCATTCAATGTCTTTTGCTATAACTAAGCATGCTTTTATTGAACACTATTCATTTGAAAGCAAGAAAAAAAAAATCTAAGTACTCGCATTGCGTGCTCATAAGAGGAGATGACATGTGGAGCTTTCTCAGCCATGAGAAAACAAGATAACATTTTACATGTTCTTCGATGGCCACTGTTCGACGTCCGCCTTGTACACAGGAGGGACATTGCCAAATCAAAATATTATGTTTTTTTTTTTTTTAGTGGACCACGTGGGATTTGTTTAACTGGTGTCTCTTCAATCTTGTAATAATATGAATTTTTTTTTTTTGGTTTCCTTCAAGAGACATTAAAGTTAAATTTGTTATTCATAAACGATAGATATATATATTCAAATGTATTAATGAAAGAGTTTAAATATTAATTTATAATTAAATTTAATATTAATTAATTATAAATTCAAATCTTCTAAGGGTTTGTTCTTCCCATCTTTACATGCTATAAAAGTTTGGTAGTCCCAGTCGACCACTAACCAATATTCATAATTGGGGTTGTTACCCAAAGATCAGTGTGAAACATCCTATACTCATTCCGAACCAAAAGCGAGCCCTGAATCCATCCTATAGGCACCAAACTCATTGTTCTGGAATGCCGCATATTATACAGTACAATACAATACAATACAATGAATCCATGATAATTGATTAGTGAATACAAGGTTATTGATTCCTTTAAAAGGGCTCTCAAATAATTAAATAGTAACTTATTAAGCAATCTTTTATTTAATTATTATATATGTTTATTGTTGTTATTAATAGCACATAGTTGATAGTAGATTGAAACTCATAATTGATATATATTATATACATTTACTAAATTATGTATAACTATATTAATTGTATATTTATTTTTATTTTTAAACAAAAAAAATATTATAATTAATTTAATTATTTTTGTATTATATTTGAACTATAGGCTACCAGATATCAGTAATACTCAAATAAATTGTACCCTAAATAAGAAATAAACACAAATCATCTACTGTCAATAAAAACAACTTTGAAATTAAAATTTGACGGTGATAATATTCACACTAACCTTGGATTGGTATACGGGAAAGATTAAAATTACTTATCCTTTGCCTTAGAGTTTCCTTACATCCTCTTTTTTTTTTTTTTTTTTCTAGTGCTTTAAATCACATTTAATATCGAATAGACTTTTATTTAATGCTTTATACGATCGTGGTAAACTCCTTACTTTGAGGAAGCCATTTTCTGAACGAGCTACGTACCATGGGGTATTAAAATAGAAAGGCCACTATTAAGGCCAATACAATAAGAGAAAATTTAAGTTAAAGCCCGCCACTTTTGTAATATTAAAATCTCATCCTGGGTGGAATTTATACCCTGGCGCTTATATATGAGGCTCAGCCCTCTCACTGTAGGATTAAGGAAGCCTCAACCTCTCATCTTTAATTGTAGGCCACAACTCACTTTAGCTTCTTCTTTCCATCTAAGTAGAAAGAGCAGAAATGGTACCCAAGAATAAATGAATGAGAAGATCCAAAATGATTGAAGCTTAGAACAGGTGAAAACCTCTGGTCAGTAGGTAGAGTGAATGTCTTCCATTGGGTTCAATTGGTGAAACTCCTAATTTGATTAATAGAATTAAAAAAAAAAAGAAAAAAGAAGCAGAAGTAAACAGAGGGATAATTAAACGGTAAGGCTTTTAATAATTGCTATAAACCAATGCCAAAAGGCAGCTTCTGTCGAGATTTATTCTTGGTCGACGCTTTTATGTGTTTAGCATGCTCTTCTTCCTCTTCCAGTTTTTTCCGCCAAGCCGCCTCTTCTTTTTGCCTTTGAATAAGCTCCAATTCCCGAAATCGTTCCTCCTCTTTTCTCTGCAGCTCTAGAGCTTCTCTTCGCTGTGCTTCTTCTACCCTCCTCCTATTCTCCTCCAGCATCTTGTCTAGCTCTTCTCTTTCTTTTCGAGCTTGCTCCTGGAGAGGTAATAAAGAGATTAAGGCAGTCATGAACCCAACATTCAGAAAAGAAACACAAACGGTTTTCAGAAAGAAATATATTTTCTTCGGTTCTTCTCGTATTTACGAAGAAACTTTCATCTATATCAAATATCATAATGAGATGAGAGTTGAGGCAAAAGAGAGTGCAATTACTAAAAATAAATATTCGTGATGCCGTTTGCTATCCGTTGCACAGGGCAGATAACTATATATATCAGATGGTAATTTCTCACTAGATGCGAGGGCACAGGTACCTCCATCAGATGGTTCAACGCACACCTAGGTCCAGGATAGAAGCAAAGAAGCTCTTAACTTTACACCTATATGGGTCGATTGAACCTGCACCAGCCTGGTAAAACCTCCCAGGTTCTGCCAAGTTCAATATGGTTCGATCCAGTTTTGATTAGATCCAATTCCAGGTATTTTCAGCATTTTTTTTCCAATTTTTAAAATGAAAGACGGTCCAGTTTCTGGTCTGGTTCAGTAACGGTTCAAGTCAATCCTGGATTTGACCGGTTCCAGTTCCAACTGAGAATATGGGGCATAAAGCATATAATCAAATATTGTGTGGTATAAATACAGTCCAAACATATTGAATAGGAAAGCTTCCAAGTTTTACTATTTAGGATTTGGGAAATAAAAAAAAGCGCGAAAATCTATGGACTAAAAGGGTTTGAAGAAAGGATAATTTGGAAGCAACATAAGAACGATATAGCAAAGCACAACACAAAAAAAGAAAGAAAAAAAGAAGAAGAAGAAGAAGAAGAAGAAGAAGAAAGCAGGATTGACGCATCAAACAGCATGTACCTGTCAATACTGATATGAAGTAATTGATGTTATTTGGTTTAGGTTTGGTGCAAGGGAATGCGGACCTCAATCAAGTGTAATTAAAGCAACTGCATGACCCTATATCATCTTACACCTATTATTATTTTAATCTCAAGTATCCCAAGTCCAATCAGCATAAATTAATTTCTTGAAGGGAAGGTAAGACGTCATTTAGTACTAATGCTTCGTCAAATCAAATTAACTATTAACCACTTTATATCAAGAAAATAAACAAGTGATCGGTAAGCCTCAGTGCAAGATCCAAACCTCTCTTCGTCTTGCCTCAGAAAGGGCAACTTCCTTCTCCTTTTCCAGTTGAGCTACAACATCATCAAACAACTTCTTTTGACCTTCTTCTATCCGCCTCGATATTTCTAGCTTTACTTTGTCAGAATTTAACCTCTCTTCCACATTTTTCAGAATGGCGTCCTCCAATCTCTTTGCAGTCTCCTCTTCTAATAGTCTCAGTTCTGCTTCTTGCTGAAGCCTGATAGCATGTGCAAAAGAATTAGGTATGATAAAACATAAAATACGTATATTAACTTCATATCCATCATAGTCATTCACCAACCATCTCATCCATGGACTTTTTATACATTAAGTCAAACGGAAATTAGGTTATCTTAGGGAAAACGACTTACTCTTTCCAAGATAAGAAATCATTTTTTACCTTTTGAGAATCTTATTAACACCACTGCACTTTGTATACATGAATCTTATTGACACTATTTGTTTTTAATATTGCAATCAAACACAAGAAAGAAGTTATTTGCTAAGAAAACATTTTTCCAAAAAAAAAAAAAAAAATTTCCACGAAACAGACCAAGCCTTGAAAATTTATAGATATTCCAGATTTTTATGTATTTTCAGCCTTCAATTTTCAGATTTAAGGAATAAAATTCTCCTCTAAATTTTCACTCTTTACGTGTGAGCGTGTGCTTGGTGAGCTTCACGCTGAGCTGCCTTAGTAGTTATTTTATATGAGCCCAAATATGCAGTAAGGAAAATTACAGGGATCCAGCATAAATTCAAACCGCTTAACCTGCTTGATTGCATTTTATAATGAATTCTCATATAAACAAACAGAAATCGAAAAAAGGGGCCCAATTAAATGCTTCAGTTGCAAACCAATTACCTTTTCTTCTCTTCCTCCTCTTTCTTTAGTTTCTCAATGGCAATTTTGCGTTCCGAAGGAGCAAGACTTGGAGTAGGAGACCTCGGTAGAGGAGAGAATGAATCACTCTTACTTCTGTGCCTTCTACGACGTCTAGGTGTTGGAGATGGACTCTTACGGCGTCTATAACTCGGCGAACGACTTCGACGATGCTCCGGAGAATCAGAACGACTTCTTCTCCTGCATCAATTTGCAATACCTAATAAATACGAGTCCTGTTCACTGGCTCTCTGCATACATGGAAATTTGAAGAACAAAAAATTGCAACAAATCTACAAATATATAAGTTTATTGTCATTCAACCGAAAGAATAAACAAGACCTAGAATGAGAATTGAAATACGGAGAGCGGCTTCTATCCCTTTTGCTTCTTCTGCTATGCCGATGATCCACAGACGACGGAGAGTATCTCCTCCTGTAAGATGGGGACCCCATAACTCATCAACGATGAAATTTAGGCCATGCTCGCCGAGAATAGCTTTGTTCAAAACACTAATCGCAGGGAAATGGGATGTCGGTATCTGTTTTACGGAGTGTTACCAGAACCGAATCGAACCTTATTCCATGGAAGTATGACCGGTTCAACGGTTGATTAAACCGCTTTTTTTTTTTTTTTTAAATTAATAAACTAACTCACAAGTTGGAATGAAATTTTTGGAATGAATGAATGATTAAACAGTTTTTAAATCATAAAAATTTATAATTTTAAAGATGTTTTTATTTTTATTTTTATTTTATGGTGTCATCTGAAGTACATTTTAAATTCCTATACATATCTAACTAATTATATGTACTTTTTAACTCAATCTTCGAGGAAGATGGGACGATATGGAGCTCTAATACTTAGATCATACAAGTAGAAATTTTTTTTTTCACAATAATTCAGAGCTCTTGCAGTTGCAATACTGGAGCTAGCTGCACAAATACTCAATTCCAGCTAATTCTACAAGCTATTATTGCCAAAAAATATCAAAACAGAAAAAAGAAAAAAAGATTTCCTGTGCGAAAGAAACATACTTCCTCATGAGTAACAGTCTTCAACAAGTCCATTAACTTGCAAAATGTCGCTACCCATTACCTAAACTAATGACCAATCTCTCATGCAAAATTCCTGCATAATTTATGTCGTATAATGCAATTGAACACAGATAATATAGTTGAATGATTTTTTTCTTTAGTTCATTGTTAAGTTTTATTTGTTCCATTTCATCCCATAAAATATGATTACATTCCATTACATCCCACCATATACTGTTGTATTCTATTACGATATGTCAAAAGTTTAGGCTCATTCTCCAACACATTCGCCCCAATTCAAATAAAAGGTGCTCTTCTCTTAGCACAATTTGCCCAAATTGAAATACCAGGTATCATTCTCTCATTTATGCTTGATGGACAACACTCTAACCCTCAGGGACGGATCCAGTAAACAGTGCGCGGGCTTGTAGCTTAGCTTAGAGGATTAGAACAATGGCTAGGAAAAAAAAACAAGACAAATTGAACAGAACAACAAAAAATAAAAACAAATTGAAAAAATTGAGGTATGACCATCGAACAAAGCTTGGGGAAGACCCATAACTTGCAACTGTCAGAAATTTAATACCGTTAGCTAGCAACTGCATATATACACAAAAAGGAATCAATTACTGTTGCAACTCTTCAACAAGTTTTGCCAGGTAAGATCAAACCGTTAATAACTAGAAGCCACTTCCAAAGAAAAAGTTTGGAAGACAGTTAAGTTTGTACGAACTACATGATCATCTTTCGCCCATCAATGATTCTAGAAGAGCTGCCTCTTCCTCCTGTACAAGACATTATAATATAGAAATCAGCAGAAATAAATCAGCAAAGGAATAAAAAAAAGCATGTGCAAGGAGCAGTTACATACCACCAGGGCATTAAATTCAGTCTCCTCATCTATCGCGCTTATTATAGCAGGATCCTCCAAGAGATCCTTTGTCCACAAAAGAATCAGTGTGAGAGCCATCACTATCATCTATGCAGTCTTATCTTAAATTTAAACAAGTTCTAAGAAAATTCAGAAAACTCAGCCAAAAGACAGCTATTAAGCCAAACATCCTCTTTTTTTTAATGATTGGATGATGATTTACTTCATTCTTAGACTCTCACTTGGGACCATTATTTTCTTAGTTGCAATCTGAAGCTATAATGCATATGTACCAAATGAGATCCGTTCTAAAGTTTGAAAGGGTCTTGTGTAGGTAGGAGTAATGTGGTTGACTAGATTGTTTAATAAAATGCTGATATCAAAGAAAATGCCCAGGGAGTGGAAGAGATGTTAACATTATATTCATGAAGCAGAGAGGTTTCTGAGGTTGCTCAAAGTATGTACGTATCAAGCTCATGATTCACACAATGAAACTTCCAGAGTAATGGAATGTCAATCAAGATTTCAAAACAAAAGAAAAACTTAGATTACTAGTTTAGTTGTATGCCAGGGGGATAATTATGAAGACAGTTTTTCTAATGCAAGGACCGATTGAGAACTGAGTGAGAGAGAGAGAGATAGCGTTCGTTATGGTATTTATAGATCTTGATAAAGCATATGATTGCAAAATATGCTCCGTGACAGGTTTTTTGAATGAAAAGCTCTATATGATATATATAAAGGTGTTGAAGTATAAAATTGAAGAGAAAGCTGCCACTGTTTGTACAGTTGAGGGGGACACAAAGATTTCATTACTCTGAAAGTTTCATTGTGTGAATCATGAGGAGAGAAACAAATTCTCAAGAACAATAAGAAAATAATTCTCAACATATGTTATTAACGGTCAATAATTCATAATAATCAAAGCAAAGAAAATTCCCAAATTGTAAAGGTATTTATAGTATAACAATGTACTAACATTACACTTGAATAACCATAAGCAGATACTAATTAGGTATTCTAGATAAAAACAATCTAGAAACATAATACTAATAAACCTAATAACAATAAAACTTCTGAAAAATAAAAATCTAAATTTCTTAATTATACAGTGTAAGACCCCACAAAAGTTTATCTTAATTAAAAAAAAAAAATCTAACAATTTAAATTTTTATTGAAAAGCTCAAAAAATATGTATTCTGATTGTTTTTCACATCATACTCTCTCTATTTTTTCTCCTTAAATAGTTTGATGTAAAACTTTACAAATAAATGTATGCTATCCTAGCAGTTGGAGAGCTGTTGCATATACCATTCAATTGACGCCAATATGAATAATTGAAAATCTGATCAAGGATTTGGATTTTTTTAATATTAACCCTAAAAGTATGATGCTTACATCATCTCCAATTTGCAATTGTCCATTTTGATCCTGCACAAACAAAATCCAATCTGCTTTAATTCTCAACATAAATGGCAACAAATCAAGCTTTAAAAAGTAAAGGGTCAACATAATCAAGTGTCAATTAACATTAGGGTAACAAAATTTCTTTTCATAATAACCTTGGATATTATAAAGTAAAGACGGAGTATAATTTTCAATATATTACACTAACATAAATATAAGAAAGTATACCTATACAAAGAAATTTTAATTTTATCACACAAACTTCAATCCTATTAAGAGAAACAGCATTAGTTTCCATCCATCTCTTCAAGAAAAGAATATATATTACCTTGACAGCAACAAAGAGAAGTGGGTCAGATGGTGTATAAATCATGTAATGAGAACCATCCTGCATAAAATGAATAGATGAGAGAAAGATGAATATGTATTATAAGAATGAGCTCATGTAATGGCAACTGATTATTTGGTACACTAACTGCTTAGGTTCTAAAATAATGTCTTCTTTATGAAAAAGGTAAGGTGCTTGTATCAATTGCCAGGAGGCTCACATTTACAGATTATTTTGTTTGGCAGCATGGATGAATTTCCTCAGAAGCAGATCCATATCAATGTAGCCCATTCATTTTATTCTCACATTATTTCAAAAATAGAAATCAAAAGTGGATATCTTTTTGTCTCATCTTCTCTCTCTCTCTCTCTCTCTCACACGCATGCACTCGTGCACGTGCACACACGTTACATGGATCCATCCTTTCAAACAATGACATGCATCAATCAGTATACATACATGTTTTGCACCCAGAGCAATCACTATAGTACAATCAAGGTTGAGCAATGCAGTGAATATGTTCAGGCCAGATAGACAAATATAGGAATTTAGGATTATGTGAAATTATAGGTATATACTATATATACAATCGTCGTTCATACTCCAGAATTTCAGAATTCCTGATTTGCAATATCCAATTCTATGGAATCAAACAACATGTCCAGCCAAAAACCTCTTATGCTTTTTCCAAGAAAAAAAAAAGATAAAAATGTATAAAGAGAGAATGAAAATACAAACAAGGCATACCACTAAATCCAGGATAGTGAATTCAATTAAAAATAAAGATCAAATAACTACGAATACATGTAAGCATTGAGAGTTATCACATTACCAGATGGAAGCATGTAATTTCCACACCTTCAGTTGGCAAGCCATCTACATCTTGACCATCATCTGCAACATTTTGTTGGCACAAGTTACCAAAACATCTCATAGATGAAGGGATCTCATATCAGAAATTATCAAATAGAAAGAAAGTGGCCATGATCATTAAACTTTGGTCATGACATGGACACCGCAAATAGTTCCACACTGTTTAAAACCTTGCCACTATTCCCTCTCCCTATCTTGCCTTGAACCAAAAATTAAGAAATAGTGGTTGCCTGGTTGGTCACTCGATTTTCACTATTTCTCCCATAAACAATAGGTAGGATATACCTGTGCGGAAATCAAATATGTCATCTTCAGCGTAACAAAATCCCCCTCTTGCTGTATAGCAAAATCTGATAAGACCACAAAGATAGACCAAACGGTGAGACAAATTATATATCACAACAACAGAAAGTATTTACATTTGTTACAAGCTCTACTTCATGTACCCGCTATGTACTAGGTGCATGTGTATCTTAGCCAGAGCATATGCTGCAGCAGGAAGAATAGCTTCAACTTCTTCATCGCTGACCTAAAATGTAGAAGCATTGGGATTACTAGATTGGATGTAAAGTGTACCAAGTGAATAGCAACAAAATAAATAATGGAAAAGGCAAAAAAAAATCTCCAAATACTAGTAAGCAAAAGCAGATTAATTTCTTCAACTGGTAAAATGCAAGCCAGCAGAAGAGAGAATTTCTCCAGGGCCAGCTTATCCATCCAATTTAATCACACATAAAATCTTTACAAGCTCACACTTAGTTGACTTATTTCTCTCATATCTCAAAATTTCTTTTTACTAATATTATAAAAAATTTAGTTCATAAGGGCCAAAATAAGGGAAAATTTTGTGGCAGGTGTACGTACACATTTCATCCTCAGAGTGGAAGGAAGATATATTTTTTGAGCACCACTTTTAAAAATCAAAATTCCTAATGCCTAAGCAAAAGTTAGAAATAAGCAATGAACTTTCCACTACAAACATAAGTTATGCAAAAAACTAAACAAAATAATAAGGTTCATATTTCACTTGACAACTACCTCTAACATAAGAAGACCACCAAGAAAAAAAAAAAAGTGGCAGGTATTCAAGCTTTATTCTTTTTCAAATATTTCTGCCCCTATACCTTAATAATCAACCTCATAACAGTGCAATGCAAGAAAATCCATTTTTCAAATACATTGTAGATCTCATTTCTATTATACAGGGAAAATTCTACATACAGAAATTATGGTTGTTCTATTTCTTATGACACTGAAATTGGGATAACATGCTGTAGATCTCTGTTACATACTCTAGAAGTAGGAAGACCCGGCAGAGTAACATGAGGGAAGTGTGATTGTGAGAGCTGGTTATGAGCTGGAATAAGGGCGGGAATTGTGGTTGACAAAGTCAAATGTTAGTTCGAATTAGTTACTGAATTCCTGTATATATGAAGTGCTGTATTCAAAGAAGATCATCAAGAAATAATTCAAACAGTCTCTCTTTTCTATACTCAATCTTTTTCTCACCTCTTCCTTCTATCCTAATTCCTCACCTACTCCCTCTCTTCTATTCTCAACATAGTTCAACCCTAACAAACTCATTGACACAAAAATTATGAGTTGCCTTGGCACCTGTCGTAAGTACACATGAATAAGCATAAGCTATTAGGCACAAGGAAAAGTTTTCATAAGCACTTCCATTAAGTACAAACAAATATGAAAAATGTCTAAAGATTTATCATTTAACTAACTTTTAATGAGATTGACAATTACTCTTTAATCTTGTTCTAAGTTCAAGACTTGTTTGATATTGCAGTTGTTTTGCAGAAAAAATAGGATCAAAAGCAGTTGGCAACAAAGTGCTGAAGTGCAGAATCTTGTGAGGAAGTGAGTTAATTAAGCTCAACAAACGCTAAGCCATTTGCACAAGAGATTGGCAAATCAGTGTTGCATGATGCCATAATCTAGACACCAAATAATGTAATGGCATTATTTACATGCAGTCACATTGTATTAAATATCCTTTTCTAAAATACTCCCACTATATAAGGTGAAACATTTTGTTCTCTTCACATTCCATTTCTCTTTCCATAAATTCCCATGAACACAAAAACTCAATTAAAAGAATGAAGGGGGAGGGGGGGAGGTCAATAAAATTCCAACCCAGATTTTGTTAAGCCAAAAAATACGATGAGTGCTAAAAGAAACCAAAGAGCATAAGATCTGAAACTATCGAAGAATCACAGCCAAATTTGATATCTGGAAGCTCAGGTCATATTTCAACAATGAGAAAGACTAGATGGAGATAAGTGCAACAGATTTTAAGAAAAAGTCTAATGTACACTTAAGGGTCAGACTAAACATACAGCTGACCAGCCATCAATATTCTTGCTCTTTAATATCTGCACAGGCCTGCAGCAACGAATATCAAATGTTGGAAGAATAAAATAAAATTCAATTTCGATACTCATATTTTAGAATTACATACGTGTCTACTGGGCACAGCAGCATGCACTCATCCCCTTGTGAACTTCTAAATACTCTCCTTATGATGCATTCTAATGGATAATTATTGGAGGAATCAACCTGTCAATATTTCATTATAATTTATCAATAATTAAAGGGAAGGACACAAAAAGAAAAATGGAATTGTTATGCTATAAAATAACACTAGACTAAGTGTACTTGGACAGCTGTAAAAGATAGAATATAAGCAATCTGATTCTCTCTTGGTTTCAGTTCTGTCTCCTTTCACTATTTTCTTGCTGCTTTTTTTGGCAACTTCCTGCATTTTACCTGGGGATGATAGCTGCTAAACATGATACATCGATAACACTAGGTAGTATTTTGCTAGTCAAATGTTTCAATTCAAACTTCGGAAGTGCCATGTAGCGTCCAAAAATATGACACTGAAGAAGTTGGGAAGATAATTCAAATATAAAATACACGTAACCATTTGTATATATAAAGCAAGACATCTATTTGGGAGGAAGGTTTTCTAAGCAAAGTAAGGTTTTTGGAGGTTTTGAACCTCTAAAATTCACTTTTTTAACCCACCAAATTGGTGGTTTAGGAAGTTTTGATATTTACCTTCCATTAACTTACTTTACCTCATTATAAAACCTTCCTCCACTCCATCCAAACACACTTGGGAAAAGCAAACCTCAGTATTATAGTTCTGAGACCCAACTATGCCGAAATATATATATATATTGAAAAAAAGAAGAGCATTAATCTTTCTTTCTTTGGAAACTAGAAAGAAGAACGCGCAAAACTGAAGTAATGGCAAATGTTATAAGTAAAAAAAAGAGAAAAGCAAGGAAAAGAAGTCACTCACAATGGTAGCAATCCGCTTGTTAGAAGCCATGAGAACCCTCCCACTTTCATCCACCACGAATCCCGCTGGCGGCTTTGGCAGGGGCGTATTTGGAAAGTACGACAATGACCTCAAATTTGAACTAGAATTTGAGGATGAATCCTCATTATTATCATCGCCTACCTCATCTTTAACGATCTCGACATCCCTCAGGTTATCGCTGCCGCCACTTTTGCTTCTTTTCTTCTTCTTCTTCTGGCTGGCAGAGGCGGAAGAAGAAGAGGAGGAGGGGGAGGAGGAGGAGCGTTTCTTAACTGGTCCAGTCTTAGACCTGGTGGATTGGCAAATGGGAAAAATTGGCAAGCTAGTGCTAGGGTTTGGGATTGAGATTGAAGCAGGACATGAAAGAAACGAGTGTTTTTTATGGTGAAATTTGAAGGAGATTTTTTGGGGTTGAAATGTGGATATAGAGAGAGCCATTTTGGTTTTGATATTTATTTATACTGAGAGTTCAAAGACACTGCTTTGTGGATGATGCTTCGGAGTTCTACTTCCTTAGCTTCCCTCTGAATTTGAGGACTGAACAACAGCCGCTTACTCTTCTGTTTCTATAGCTTACGGAATCAAATTGTACAGAGCTAGCTAGCTTCTATCTATCCTGCGATTTTAGCTCCCCTTACCTCAGCTAAACGATCCTTTTCTTTTACAATAAATTTCATTTCATTTCATTAATAAAACAGTGCTTTAAAAAAATAAATATTTTTACTGTAATAATATTCTTATTTATTATTGCATTTGAAACCGTCCTTTAAAATAAATATTTTTATATAATAATATTCTTAGTTATTATTAATTTATTTTTAACTTGCTCGAGTTAGTTAATAAATTAAAAAATTATTATCATCAAAGATTTAAATTTTTTTACTATAAAATATTTCATCCAGTACCTAAATTAATATTTATTACATTATTTATTTTTTTATGTCAAATGAAAATAACTTCATTCATTGCTATTAGTCTAACAATAATGAAATTTAACACTTTGTCAAATGAATAATTCATAAAATCATCATCAACCCCCAATTAATAATTTGTAAAAAAAATCATGAAACAGTCGAGATTAAAATTCGAGAGGCATTATAAGATTTAATTTCAATTATTAGAATATAATATTAAATTTTAACATGTGTTGGTTCTTTAGTAGTTGATATTAAAAGCTCTCCTCATGAGCTTTTGAATGATTCTCTATTCATTTTATTAAGAGATTAGCAAATCAGTATACTCAAAATGAAAAAATCGTTTGTATTACTGGTTAAGTTATTGTTGATAATTTCTTACACTCTATCCACTAGAAGTGGGAAATACATTTGAAAGATTCAAGTTTGAAGCCCCATGGTCAAATAAAACAAAATAATAACCTTAAATTCGCATGATTTGCCTTAATGGCTATTTCCATGTGAAGTGCCTCAAACGAAGAACCCATAACAGCAGTGTTTTTCTGCCACATAAACAAATAAACTTTCAAGGAGGGAAAAACAAAAAAGCTTATTTGACTCCCTCTCTCTCTTCCACCTTACATTCTACTCAAGAATAGTATATGAAAAACAAATATCATTGTTTTTTCAGCTGCAAACTGCTTCCACTGCAAGTTTTTTGGTTGTGCCAGGGCACAATCCCTTGCTGAAGTTCTCTTCTGTTACTTCTACTGCACACTCATTTTTGTTTAGGCAGACCTGAAATATTTCAAAACAGTTCAGGACAACATAACCGCATATTTGGAAAGTCCATGGTATATGCCTACCAAATGCAACAAAACTTGGAAACTAACATTTAATAACTTCTTTTCTCCAAACTTTCCTTCATGGTATGACACGCTGGAAACTAGTAGTGTGCAAATGATCCCTTGTTTTCAAACCAAGTCAAAAGTAACTGACACACTGAGCCAAACCGAAGAAGTAGCAGTTAAATCAAACTGAACATTTTGATCCAGTTCCGTTTTACTTGAGCCTTTTTAATTTCTATATTTGTATTCTTTGGCCTACAATAAGTTCCATAAACTACATTTCTATTCTATAAAATCAACAAAAATGATTTACTTATTTCAAAAGGCCAATATGGTTTTTCCGTTTCTTCATGAAAATAACCAAACTTAAAAACATGAATTTTTAAAAGATAATAACCAAATCAAACTAACAAAAAAAAAACAAACAAAAAAACAAAATCGAATGGATTTCCATATAACTGATTTTTGCTTCCCATACAAAAAACCTATTGTAGAAAAGAATCAAGATTCCTACTGTATTAAGGGCATGCATGGAAATACATGCTTTTGAACTTCTATATATTTTATCTTGCTTGCTCCGATTATAATATGTAAACATCTCCATTGAAGATCGTTTCAGAAAATAACTACTTAGACATTAAATTTCGAATTTACCTTTTCAACCACAGAAATGGATTTAGGATCATGGCATTCTCCTGTGCTGTAGGATCCACACGTTCCAGTAGGAGATCCAAAACTAGCAAATTTTATAATAGATATACGACTATTTTTGGGGCACTTGAGATGCACAGAGGCCTTGGAACTGAAATTTCCATTTCCATTTCCAGCTTTCTGAAATGAGTCAAGATTGGCGATTGGATAATCCTCAGAAACAAGAGCACAAACACCAGAGATTTTCCGTCTCAAGAATGTAATTTTTGTTGGATCTCCACCTTTCTCCTCGAAGATCACTAGAATATTTCCAGATGGCTTCAACCAAGACCGTGGGACGTGGTACCTAATTCATACAAGAATTTTATCAAACAGCTTGCTTCTAATAATTGCTATCTTCCAGAAAAAAAAAAAAAAAAGAGGGACCCATCAACTAATAAACTATCATGGGGAAAGATGTTACGAAAAAAGTTATGGAACTACTACAGTCAAGCAATATTAAAAGCTCCATCACATCCTAAAGCTTGAGATCCATCCCTTAAAAGTGGAGTACATTATTACAAAAGCATTCGACTGTATATGGAAATTCAAATCAAATATGCACAAGGGCTTTTATGCTTTGATAAAATGGCAACCGTTAAAAAATAATCGAATTCTATGGAGGTTGGAAACTTTATCAAATTCTAGAAAAGAATCAATATTTCATGAACAGGTAAATAGTTAAAATAGCTTCTTCAGTTATTGTAATGTCGATGAAAATTTCACTAAAAACTGTTGTAGTTGATCGCCAATGTCCTGCTGATATCTAATTTGCTTGCTGCTAAAATGTGAGAAATGTGAATTTCTAATTCTAACTTTACACTGAAATGTTCACTTTTAGTTTACCATCTTTGTGTCGGTTCTCCGCATCCAGTTCTGCATTTGTCTGGCATAAATTTGCCTCTGTAGTCGCATTCTTGAACGCAATTTTCATGTATAGAACTTTTCCTGGGCCAGTATCTTCCGATCTCTTCTCCATTCAACCAAGCTAGACCTTTCCCCATATGAAGCATGTCCAGTCCAATAGGTTCATCCCCTGCTGGCGGGTCTATAGCAACCTGAGGAACTCCAACTATTAAACACTGGAAGATGCTACTGATTGAAATTTGCAAAGTTCATTACTTGAAGAAAACAATTTGGATTTCTTTTTTGCCAAAAAGCTTACCATATACCATGTTAACGGCTGTTTCTTTGGTGGTTTTGATGTTGCAACCCAATGTACATTATTTACAGCATCAGCCTTGTATATACCAAGCTTTTCTCCTTCCAATCCAATCTGGAAAAAGCAGTAAAAGAGAAAGAAGTAACACTTTCTAAAATTTGAAGTACTGCAAATGACCCATAAAGATCTTCAGAATTCAGGTATCATATACAGTTCTGCATCCCCGCAAGGTCTTATAGACAGCCAATTCTGTTTCAGTTAAATCACTCCAAAATATCATTTTTTTTTACCACCGTACAAAGAACATATTTTGCTGCAAATCAACAACATATTGAAGAATTTTCCATATGTGTAGCTTCCTGCTAAAGCAGTATAGCAGTACTATGGATCTTATGGCTACAATCCATTGGTCACAGCATCTGTCAGCTCATTACATTTTAAACCGAGAAGAATTGTGTATAACTAGTAACCAGGGTTAATACAACCCATCATTCTTGAAATGAGGTGGTTGTATCAGTGATATCCTTAAACTTTAATTTCTACCGTAAAACCCTTCAAACTTCAATTTTAGAATCATTAAAGTCTCTTTAACCTGTTATTGTGGGTTTATAGGTTAATTTATATTTAAATTTCATTCATCTTTCCTAAACTATAAATGTCTCACAAGCATCCCTTGATGAGTCTTTATCACGGGCACTCTATCCACATAGTTAACTAATGTGGGATCTTTAACTCCCCTCATATCCAGAGTTAACACCTTGCGTATGAAATAGTTATGGGAGGCCTAGGGAAGCTCTAATATCATGATAAGAAAATAGACTTGGATTGAATTCACCCCAAAAGCTAGTTAGGGGGGAAGAATTGATAAAGTTTTTGATATTTATCATAGGTTAATTGAGAAAATATATATGAAGCAAATATACAAAAGGAAAAGTACCTTATAAGTCCAATTAAATGTAGACAAGTCTATTGTCCCATTGTTGAACCCATCGATCTTGACACTTGTTAATCCAGCTCCTACCCATTCATAATGTGGGCCGGCATTCTGAAAGAACAGTGGAAAAAAGAGTATTAACATTGCAGAATTTGATGGAAACAGAAGTAATGAAATGCAAAGCATCTATTAATAACCAGAACTAAGATAGCTATTAAGCAGGAGCTCATCCTGATTCTAGATATATTAAGTGGTCTCAACTTTGAAGTATTTCCCAAATTAGCAACATCCAAAATCCTGATGTTAGCAATATCTATTGTAACATTTAACATGGCAAGACAAGTGCAGAGCCACAAAATAGTTGCCTATAATGACATGCACAAAAAAAAAAAGAATAAGAGAAATTTTTGTGAGAAGAATATTTCTTAGACTGTACACTGTTCCCACAAAACCCCTAATTCTTCACAAGAATGGCACTCCAATTACTAAATTTATTCCTTGTTCCCAAAGCACTTAACAGCCTGTTTTGTTATTATTATTGTCAGCGTAGATGGTGCCTAACATAAGCAGACATATCCATAATCCATATACCTGCAAAAAGCAACACCTGGATCGAACTGTATTCCAATCACTATTAACTATAGATGCTGCCATAGTCACATCCTTTGGCCTTTAAAAGACCTTAACGTATGAGGATCTTGTATCCATTATGGAATTATCGGAATGAAGCATGATTTGGAAAAATCAAGAGATGAGGAGCCGCATAGGTATTCCTTAGTTCTGATTGAAGTTCACATCATTATAAAAAAAGGGCACAAATTTTCTTGCAGAAAGGCAGAATGTAGAAAATAAGAAGTGAATACAGTTTATTGCGTTCTAAATATCCATTTGTAAATGCAGAATAATGCAGAGAAAAATGGAAACACAATATTCCCTTCCACATTGCAATTCAACCAGCTGTTAAATTATGAATACACACAATAGCACATCATTTTTAAAGAATGGTAGAGAAGATAAAACCAAAAAGGGAAAGGTTAATAACTCTGTATCAAGATAAACAACAATAAAATGGGATAAAAGATTTTCTAATTTTATTGAAAGAAATTAAGTAGAAGTAACCAAAATCTAGAGATCAAATTCAATTTCATTATTGGAATCCAAATTATGTTACTTAAGACCAACAAAGTCAGAGTTTGTCATTTCTGCACCATGCAATATGACAATTGAGAAAAAAAAAAAAAAAAAGAATAACTCACTTGTAAGCCAACAGTCATGCTAAGGAGAGCAATATCATTCTTCCCTGCCCTGAGAGAAATAAGCTTCTTAAATTTAAAAGGTGAATGAGTGCCATTCCCAGATGCACTACCTGAATATTTGCAGATGCATGTAAATATGGTTATTCACATTAACTTGTTTATAGATAAATGATGAAAGGCAAACTTGAAGGTCACTATTTTTAATGAATATAAACTAGAAGATTGTAAATATGGTTATTCACCTTAGCTAGTTTATAGATAATGGTGAAAAGCAAACTTGAAGGTCACCATTTTTAATGAATATAAACTAACCGAGAATCAATAAAACTTTATTTGTTCCCGAACGCATTGAGCCCGAGCTCATATGACGATAAGATTGATAATTATTAAATTAAATATTTGTATTTATATTCATGCATTTACTATATATACTTTAAATTAATTTTACACAAATCTCGATATAAATATTTAACCAACAATTATTAAGCTTGTTCTCTTATGAGATCGAATTTATATTAGATGTACCCAATATTTTAACCATAGGAATCCCTTTTGCTCCTTCTCACACATCCACTTTGAGTTAGCATTAAGCTTACATAATGTATTTTTTCCATTTTCTCCTCGTACATCCTTTGACTTAGCCCAATTGATAGCATTTTCAAAGTTCCTCCACCATAAGTTTGTCAGACAAATTCATATCCTTTCAACAGACACTCGTTGATTAAATTAGAAATTCCCAACCACTTGCATAGAAAGTATAGCAAATACCATGAAGGAACCTACAACTATGTTACACAGCAGATTTTCAAGCCATCAGAACTGAAGAAGAAGAAGAATAAAGGGAAGAGTAGCAGAAGGTAGAAACAAAACTGAACAGAACAAAGGGAGAGTATTGAGAAAGAAGAAGAAAGAGGGAGAAAGAGAGAAGAGAGAGAGAAAAAATTGTTGTATTATTCAATGGATTGATGTAATAATTAAAATCTGTATGCTATTATTCCAATCTCATCTCCTGTTGTTATGTAAGTAAGGCACATACTAACCACTCTACTCCTTGGTCATAACAGATTACTTATCAGATTATACCACAATTAAGAAGCTCTATACTTAAAAATAAAATAAAAGCCAAAAAGAAGCAACAGATAAAAATGGTAATTGCTTATTGGCATTTTGATCCTTTCTACAAAAGCTAAATTAAAGAAAAGATCAGCTAAAATAACCAAATTGAAAGAAAAAGTTAATAACCTTGCAGCTCCTGATTCACAAAAGCATGGAGAGCATGACCCTTTGACTCAATCAAAAGAACCTGTTGACTTCCCGTTTTCAAGAACTCTTCATGTTCGTTGACAATAATACTGGCATTGAAGGGTATTATTAGTTTCAAATTAGATTGAGATTACAATAGAACCACTTATATATGTAATATTCATTTATACTGCATGATAATTACATTCACACAGGAAGATTCCACTAGTGTGTATAAGAACAAGCAAAGGAATAGAAAACATAATCTTCAAAGGCTCTACTTTTGACTTCTAATCAGATCGATATGAAAGATAGCAACAAGCATAGAATTGAGTAAACCAGAACAGCAGGACCTTTTTGTTGTTCATTTTTTCCATTCAAACAACATTTGGATGATTAAAACACATTCTAAATTAGAATAATAAGTCCATATCAAATTAACGATGTTAAGGATTCTGTGTAGCCTATTAGTTTTATATGGAGCAGGACCAACCTTGTTGTATACCAGAGGTAGTCGGTGGTGTCTTGTGTGGTATTAATGTGATCCACAAAGCCATTCTTAACAAAGTCTGGATTTCCCCAAATCCCAGCATTCTCTACAAATGATTCCCATTGAAGAGCTTTCAAGCCCTTATCAGATGGCCTGAATTCCTCAGGTACCATATCAATTAAAGAAGTCTGGGAACTCACCTGTTGACATATGATGTACAAGAGTAAATCAAAACTCAGAAGAATAATAAGATGAGATAGAGGTTAAGTCTGTTTATTGCAACACAATATATTATGTTTGCTATTATGAAATTGTTGGTTGATTTATGTGGTTGATATAGGAAATGTTGTTCATCGTCTAATTTGATTTTATTCCTTTTTTCCTTTTCCTTTGCATTTGGTCATTGATGGCCAGAGTTCTGAAAAACTAAGCTCTGAGTTTTATTTAAAATTTCTTTTAGCTCTGGAACTATTTTCCTCTTCCTTTTAGTAATTAAAGTATTAAATCTTAAAGTGCACAGATACCAAAAGGAGACTTGAATTCAGCACTGCATCCTTTCCATAAATACCGACATGTATACATTTCAGATAACAAATTTGCACTGTAACCAAGTCTAATTTCACTTATTCGTCGAAGCACCAGGTGTGTGTCATTGTTGCCCATACAGAATCAAGAAGCAACTGGAAATGGACACGAGTCATTGTTGCCCATATAGAATCAAGAAGCAACTGGAAATGGACATGAGGAAAAGAGGGCTAAACACCACAATTTAGTACTTTATGTATAGACATTTCAACTATGTCTTAATTGCGATAAATGCTGATTGTCAAGATGAAAAATCTTCTTGATCACATTATTTAAAGGCCTTCCACCCTCATGAGAAAACACCATACATGATGTAGGACATGTGTAAAGAGGTCCTTGATCAGGCCAATCGCTAAAGCATAGATGACAGGCATTATGATTGTTAATTGCATACTATAACAATCATACTTCCAAGTCAATGGCATTTGAAGGCCCATAACATATCAATGAAAAGTTTACTCAAAGGACCATTAAATAGGGTTGACATGGTTTCAGTCATTTTCTAAGTACAAAAATCCATTATTTTTTCACATTTAGTTTGTGCTTTGTTCAGTTTCTATAAATTCCACCCCTTTTAGAAAATAAAGACTAATCCTTTATTCCAGTTCCAACTCGTATTTGTGTAATTTTGATGATTATCTCATCAATTTAATAACTCTAGTGCCCTTGGAGTCAGACAGATGCCTATATACTATTGCAACTATGGCCTTCATTATTCAACAAACAAATTTCTGGAAGTTTTTCTTCAAAGTTTATCTTACTTTCAAAGGTTGAGCTGTGTTCTATTCCTTATGGCCACCTATTGTGTCAATATGCAACATTAATATTTGAATTTTTCTTGCTTAGACCAAGTCTATATATTCAAAGTTCAAATATAAGCCAAAGTAGTGATTTTGGAGGATATGAAAACAAATTTTGTTTTATTCTAATATAGCTTTTTGATTTTGCTTCAAAATGTTTCAATGCTATTGGTTCAGACTATTCGACTTGGCCTAGCCAAGAATTTTCTGGTTCCACTAAGAATCAACTACTGAAACTAACTTCTTTTTTATGACAACAGAGTTAGTGATAGAATGTTTTGTCAAAATGCTGACATTTGTAAATATGAGTTACCTTTGCAGTATTGAATACTACATTCTTGCAATCAGGCAGAATGCTAACTGACCAAGCAGGCAGGTGATATGACATATTCCGAAATTCAACAATCTTCTTATTCTTTTCATCCGTGTTAGCAAGAAAAGCAACACATGCTCCTGATGCATCAGCAAAGACATCAGCCTACAGTAAGTCATCATCAGCAAACAGTGTAAATTTTCATACTTGTATTTAGGCACTTCAAACAGAGCAGAATTATCACAATAGGAAATATGATTACTGCAGTAAAAAGGCTATATATGCATCTTTTAGCATGGAAGAGAACTTCAAATAAAGAGGAAAACACTACTTTTTGCAATCAAACAGGTCAAAGGTCGAAAAAGATAAACTTTACCTCTTGGGAAGGACCAAGTGACAAATTAAGTGGGTCACTGCTCAGCATCGTATGTTCACATAACTTTATAGCCCTATGAAGTTCCCTAAGGTGTGCCCATTTTGGAAGCCTAGGTAACCCTGTCAACCACATGAGAACTCATCAAATTTACATTACACACCATGCATTCATTACAACATGCACTCAATTTTCATATTGTTAAGAAAATAGGCTGGCACTAACTCCACCTCAAAAGCTAGCTCAAGAGGGGAGAGGTTCCCCAAGCCTTACAAGGGGCACACAATCCTTATTCCAACCTCTCATGCCTAGACCAACTGGAGCATGAAACACAAATGGGAAGCCCAACACGCCTAACCCAAACACAAATGGGAGGCTTTGATATCATGTTAAGAGAATAGTCTAGGTCTGACTACACCTTAAAAGGTAACTCAAAAGAGAGGGGTGACCAAAGCCTTATAAGGGGCATATAATCCTTATTTCAAATCAATGTGGGATTCAAGACATATTACTAATTCATGATATCAAAAGACAGAAGAGGACTAAATATGTGGAGAACAAACCACATTCATCAATGGTGAAATATAATAGTTATGAAATTTTATGCACCATGGATTGATCATACTTCATAAAGGAGGCCCACTTGCCAAGTTGCCATCTTATTCTCTTAGAAAGTGAGCTTATACAATTAGAATGATAAATTATAAATTACTCACCATATTCATCTATTGGTGCCTCGTAGTCATAACTTGTTGTAATGAATGGTCCACCTGATGTGCGACCAAAATTTGTTCCACCGTGATACTAGAGAAAAGACAATAGTGATAATAGCATAATGATAGTGGTGTAGAACTAACTTTAAGTGAATATCAAATGTTGTATGTTCAAAAATGAGAACACAACAGAAAAAAAATTTTTTTGAGAGACGATTTACTGACTTACCATATAATAATTTTGTACGCTGCCACCTTTCTGGAAGAAACGAGCAACAGAAAAAGCAATATCTTCAGATGGTCTGTGAGGATTAGGGGCCCCAAATGTCTGAAACCTGAAAAAGTGAAAATAATGTTTACACTGAGTAAAGAGAAATTACACATTCTCTAAAATAACTACGGTAAGAAAATTCAAATATCTACCACATAACAAATGGAAAGTCACAACATAAATGGTATCAACTGAATTTCTTAATTTGCAAGATTCTATTGAATGAAATTCCCAAATATAACTTATTTAACCATAAATTGTTACAAGTTTTTAACTTTTAATCTTTTATGACATCAATGCTTTTTGTCTTTTTTATATGCAAATTAATACTCCCTCACACCTCCTTCCTTCCCTTTTTAAACAATATAGAACAACTTTAGAATTTCTTAGGCTTCATGCTAGCATTTCATTTAGAAAAAATGTAATTAATCTAATATATTAAAAATTCATTAGAGAATATTTATTCCATAAGAAAACAAAGCAAAAAAAAATTCTTACTGGGGGTTTGAAACCCAGCAGCAAGGTAACAAAAAATATTACAATGCCAATAAAACAACTTGTCACTTTGAAAATAAATGACTAGATATTATGTGTAAAAAGAAAAGATGGGATAATCCTAACAACAAGATGCTCAACAGGTGTTAAACATGGATACCATGAAAACAAACAATGTTAAACCACCTAGGAGACATTTATCCATGTAGAAAAAGTTGGTAAAATGGAGTTAAATACACACACACACACATAAAAGAAGCACACACCACCTTATCAAAGCAAATTCACATTTACCTAGTTTCATAGCTTCAAATTGGCCTCAGCTAGGTTCAATTGTCATTCAAATAAATCCTTTATAATATGCAAGAGCAAATATAATCACAAAGGTAATTCACCTATAGTGTAGAGAGTAATAGGAAGCTAAGTACTTAATAAATTTCATAGTTTATTCAGAGACCAGTAAGTGACGTTGACCTAGTCAAGAAGCAGATATCTGAGTCTCAATGCTAGAGATAAAGACAGCAAAGTTACTATCCATATTTTCACATTGTTGATTGAGACCGAGTTATTCATCGTGCAGAAGTTTATGACCTGCAACAAAGTAAACTTCAGGCACAATCACCTGCTCAAACTCAGACTATTAATATTTTTTGGTATTTTTTTCCCCTGGTGTTAGACCTCCAGACCAGATTAAAAAAAAGTCTTATAATAGACCTATCTCTATCTATTTTTCACATGATGAAATTCAAGCTCATCTGAAAGAATTTAAGGTTAAGAAGACTGATGTCAATATATCTTCAATTTGTAAGTTCAGTTTTGCCATTTCATACATGTCAACATATGGATTACATTTTGGATATTTCTCACAACTCTGATTTCTTGCCTCATCCAGTCTATTATTATTAACTCAGGATAGTTTAAGATATATGCATGCCTGACAAGAAAAAGGTACTCGGTAGAAGCTACATACTACTTAGCTAGTCAGTCTCATTTGAGCTAAAGCATAAGAATGGCTGGATCACTAAAGTTAATAAAATATTCAGAAGCTAATTCAGACAGGATACAACAAAATAGAGACCAGAGGATGAGTAAAAATTACCATCCAGGCCAATTCTCAGTCCAAATTTTAGGCTTGTCTGGAAAAATAGGCTTAAATTGATCGCAGTAGAAGGAATTACAAGTATTTATCTGCACCAAAATGGAAAACAACAAAAGTGAGGCAACAGAAAAGGTTAGGTCATGCTTAGAATCGAGTTTTTCTAATTCTTAATTTGAAAATACTATAATCAAATCTCATTTAAGAATCATGAAAATAATACACCAGAAAAAAAAAACCAAAAGAGAGGTGATATCAAGATCATGTTACATCACCCTTACAAGTATATGCTTGTAATTAACTATAGTACAATTTTCCTATGATACATAAATGTATGGCAGATGAAACTGGCAATGTTTAAAACAAAACCTAATGAAAGCCTAAGTCTTGTGCTCCCATGTAAATTATTTCCCTTTACCATTATGACAAGGAAGATGCTAACTCGATACTCTTAGCCTAGTGCACCATACCGAAGAAATTGTTTTTTGCTAAAGAATCTTGAATATGAACATTTCAACAATAGCATGTATATAAACTTATTGATACTATTGTGCACTGCATAACATAGAGAATGTATATATTCTTACCACAATATCTGGAGCATCAAACTGCTGGCACATAATCCAAGGTACACCAGCATTTTGAGAAACAGCCATTTCAGCAGCCCACATTGCATACCTCTTTCCCCCTTCTCCATAAAAGCTTTCATAAAACCCATATTCATTTTCAACCTGCAATTATCACACAAGCTATGCTTACTTCCACTGCAAAGAAGCGATATCTAAAGTCGAGATACTACAAATTTAATTTCTAAAAAAAGTTATGGTTGTTCATACTACAATTTTCTTCAACACACTCCATTGAACCTTTTATTTGATCAAATTTATTTATTACAGGCGATTTCTTTTTTAATGATCTATTTTGATACGTTAAGATAAATGGAGTACATGTCAGAATTTTCAGAGCATGAATAACCACACCATTAAGAGAAAAAAAACCCACTTTTAATATTTGGCAAGCCAATTAATTAGTAAATATTTCAAATGCATCCTTTTGGTTTTTGTACTAAAATTTTTATGCATATGCAATTAGATAGAGAAAGGGCTATGGAAAAGCCAGGTTCCATTGTTTCTATAAAGGAAAAAAGCAGCACATAGGGAACAAAAGAGAAAACATAATGAAAATGGAAAAAGAGGGGGATAAAGGAAAGAAAGATAAGAGCACTTCTCATTAGGTCAAAATATGGCATTAAGTATTATAAAAGGTAAATATTAGGAGGAAAAGACGAGAGAGAAAGTTAGGAGGTTGTTATAACAAATTTCTCTAGCTGACAACTTGTTTTATGATGGTTAGAATATACCTCTAAGGTTGTTATGAGCACATAGATTATATGCACCTTGCCTATCTCAGCAGTGGCATCCATGAATCATAATCAAATTTAAATTCTCTGTCATTCTCTCTCTCTCTCCCTCTCTCTCTCTATTTCTGTTCCGTTATCCTCCACCTTACGCTCTATTTCCTTCCTTAGCCTCTCTCAGTTTCTCAGTTACTCGGTAGCAGAATTAGGGCTGTGAAAAACTCTAACCTAAATATGCATAGCACAAAGTAGAAAGTACTCTGAAAGTTTGGGGCCTCGTTTACTTAAAGAAAACAGTCTAGAGTTTTCTTTTCCTCTTTCCTGTTTTTGTTATTCATTGGAAAACACACACACATGACGAAAGAGAGAAAAAAAAAACACCTTATTCATCAGCATAAATTTAGAACAAAGGAAAACTTGTTTTCACTTTTCAGAAGAATCAGGATTGTATCAAATTTTGAACAAAAAAATTCCGGTTCTCTTTGTATGAGGAAAATATTCCATTGTTTTATTTTTCAACAAGTAAATAGTTCCTAGATGATTTACGCCCTTCTCTAAGACAAAATATTCAAGATGTTGTCATCATTTATAGAAAAAGCTGAAATCATCAGCCGGATGAACTGGTAATGCTACCAGTAAAGTTATATAACAATTAGGTGGGTGTACTTCACCAAAGGAAATTTCAAAAATTCAAGACTCAGAAGAGCGTCCATAAAGCAAACCAAGAAGTTGAAATCAGAGTTGGAAAAACAAATTAATACAGCGTTGCTTGACTTTGATGAATGTTGACACCTAAGGCACTTTGTTCAGTTGTAAAAAGATTAGGCACAGGGACTACTGTATACTTGCCTGAGCCAAGATGATGGGACCTCCCTGCCATGCAAAAAGCTTCTCTTGCTTCATTAGGTTCACTATGTAAGTCGTGAATTTCTGCATGTGATACTGAACACAATCCAAGAAGCAGCCACATTACATTCTATATATAAAATTATTTTTCTGAGATAAAGATAAGGAAATTAGAGACCTGAAGGTCCGGTTTAATACCTTAAAGTTATAGTTATCAGTCCGAAAGACGGTGTCGGGAACGTAATGCAACCAAACAGGCACTCCCCTTCATTCATATAATATAATTAAATATTAAGTAGTAAGTGCATAAAATAAAATCTAAATATGAAAATAAGAAATTAGAGAAGTTGTATAAGATGGGAGAACGTAGACTCCAGCATTATCCAAAAATCAGTACCCAAAATTCCATTCTGCAGCAACAAATGGGCCAATGCGAAGAATCAAATACATCCCGGCCTGCTGAACAATCTTCACGAACTTGACCAGATCGAACCTTTTCTCGAAATAGTACTATCATTTTCGAAGAGAAACCAAAGAGCTCAGGACAAATAGTGGACAGAAACCACAGAGATAACATTAGAACAGTTTTTACTAAAATCACACTCACATTAGAGACAGAAGGTTCATGCCCGTTCCAAAAAACATAGGTTTCGATCACATCCACCCCTCCCTCCTTGGCTGTTTGTACCAGCTCCGGCCACATCTACCAGATACCAAAGAACATTCACACCAGATAAAAACCCAAATGGATAGTAGAAAGAGAAGTCATTAGCTTAAGTCAGAACATAGATTACACTAAAAACAGTAACAACCCAGACCCAGTTGAGCTTTTCGA